>JAUBOD010000319.1:47750-58427 GCA_032353885.1 Nothura maculosa | reverse complement strand
TAAGATATATCATGTACCTGAGATAGTTTGTCTCACCCAGCAGTTACTTCTCTCTTTGATGGTCCATATGTTTGTATTCCAAGCCACAAGTGCTTGGAGCTCTGAAAGCTCTTCAGCAATATCCGCACTGGTGATCTAAGACTACTTCTATAGTGTAGAAACATGCTTAGGCCAGGAGCTCTTTTTAGATCCTTGCTCTTTAGATCCTCTTCAGGTGAGGAGGGCTTGACTACATGAAGGCACAAAGCAGCCTTCGTAACACCAACACCACTTGTAGTGGTGTTGCACCCAGTGCTCCCCTTCATATCCAAGCATTAGAGCTATAAGCTCACATGGTTAATGCCCTGTAGTGCCTTTGCTCAGTGAGCAGATTTGGGTCTGCCTTAGGATGCTGGAATAATTATTTATGAGGCTGTGGGTAAGTGATTTCACCTTCCTTTTCCATGCAGGTTGCAAATGTTAACTGTGTCCTTGCCCTTTAAAGTGCACAATTGAGTGATCTGAGGGAGCTTTGACAAATAAACCCCTTTTCTGTTGTTGCATGGTTTGGAACACTGCCAGGACCCTTCTTTTAGGGTGCAATTTACAGACAATTGACAATATCAACATGGCTTTCTTCGTTAGTGTACACCAAGGAGTGGCATGTCTGAGCGAACAGTCACCAGTGGGTACCTATCTAGTGTTTCCAAGTGATGTGACTTGTCTTTGGTGGGTATCGCTATTCAGAGCATGGTACTAAGTGGCAAAAATGCTTGTAAATTATGATGGAGTTGGATAACTTTAGAAATTAACTGGTTTTAAACTCTTGTATTAATCACAAGATTATTATGTAGGGCAAGTTAGCTTCAATATGACAAAACAAGTTTTCCATCCCTGAGGATATGTATGAACAGCAATGTATCTGTACGTTCCTTTAAGTTAGAAATTTTTTTCTAGTGAATATTTTATTCACTGTAAATGTGTTTCCAAGGAGAGAGAAAAAAAAAAAAAGTGCAAGAGAAAAGGTTTTCAGATGGGGAAGAAAGTAGAAAAGGTAACAATTGTTTATAGATGTGTGCCAAAGAAACTAAGGAAATTAATGGCTGTTCAAATGAGTCTGCATGTACATTCTAACAGTGTATGTACTTTTGCTTTGTAAGTTTTAAGCTTTTTTCTTCAGAGTATTCATAGATGATGTGCTCTGCCTCTTCTCGCTTGGTGTTTGGCATACAGGAGAGAACATGTTCACCACCATTTCCTGCTGCTTGATGAGTTTTCTGCTTTTTTCCCTTTTTATTTGTTTTTCCTCTTCAATTTTCCCTTTAATTGCGCTGCTTTCACTGAAGGCCTAATTTGAATCCTATGCCACCCCAGATGAATGTATTTGTAAAGCCTTGAGGACAATTTTCATCCTCAAGTCACTCAAACATCTTACGACACAGGAGATCATATCCCTAATTATTTTTTGTTGTTGCTGAAGTGTACTGTGAAAGTCATCTTCCAGCCCAGAGCTGCTAGTGATGCTGAGGCTTGTTCAGCCAATCAAATGGTTCTGATCTTAGTACCCCTGAAGATCCCAGTTGTAGTTTATTTGGGCGTCATCTGGTTGAAAGATCCTGGCTTAAGGGTCTGATTTTGCCCTTGTTTTCTTAAGGCCTTGCTATTTGTTCTGAGATTATGTGGATCCACCAAGTTATAATATATAAAGTCTTATGTCACTGCTGTGTAAGCTACAGGCCACTCTTGATGCCCCATCCTCTTCAGTTGCCTTGGCTGTTCACCTTCATGGCCTTTTGCTAATGCCAGTCACAAAGGTCACCGAGGAAGTGCAGGTATCCACACAGCAACGTTCCCACGCTGTCTCTTCTCTTCATCCGTAAGAGAATCTAGAATGCTTTTCCCTGGGATTGTTCTACAACTCCTGAAGGGAAGATGTTCTGTTTTGCATGTTGACCACCTCAGACTATTCCACACTCCCTCCCTAGGGCATTCCTATCTGGGAACCAGTCTTGCTAAGAGCAATATTTGGCTCGCCACAATCATCAGATCTTTTTTTTTTCCCAGTTGGTAAAGGTGCTGGTGGAAATACTAAAACTCTATTCCCTTTCTTGTTTTGTGCCTCCATCACCTCGGACGAGGCTATTGTGTCATCTACCATCTCAGAAATACATTATACCTTTTGTGTGAACCTGAATGAGAATGCTCGGGGGCTCAGTTCAGTCGTCTTTGCAGCTGTTTTCATATTCTTTCCTTGACATGAAGCCAACCCTCTCCTGTCTAGAGGACCTCTCTACCCTTTCCAGGGATAACCTGTGCTGGTTCAGGCTAACGGAGAGATTGCGGCAGCAATTACTTTCCACACCAAAGCAGAAAGGTTTTGGCCCATGCCTTATCTTAAGCGTATCTTAAGCTTAATGTCCTATCTTAAGCTTCCATGAGATGATCATCACCTACTGCATCTACAGTTTCAAGTTATGGATGGTAACTTTGTTCAACACCTTCTCAGAATCTCAAGAATAGTTTGCATCTCTAAAACCACAGAATGCCTAATTCATGCCTCCAGTTTGTGGATGTCTTGGATGTCACTGTTTGCTCTGTCTGTAGCTCTACAAATATTTTTTCCAGATTCTAGTAAGTGTCATGAAGCTTCTTCATTCCGAAGAAATCTTATTCTTCATTCCAGTGCTTGATTTGTGGAAGTTGCTGTCCCGGGACTATTTTGTGATGGTTTCAGTCTCCCTAGTTTTTTTGTGAATGGGAAGAAGCAACTTTTCATTTCTACTTATTCTGCATGATTTATTGTAGCAGATCAGTTTTGTGTGTTCCACTTAGCTTCAGTTTACCACGTGATGGCACAGCTGCCTTGCCCTGCAAAACCACTTATCTTAGGAAAATATGGAATATGTACAGCTGTGATGTTTTCTTCCATTTTAAATCTTGTGCTCTGGATGCTCATTGTGAGTTTCCTTTGTGTCTAGAATCTAGATTGGATCTCCTTTTGAATTGAGATTCATTTTTATTCAGAAAGCTGCCTTTAGTATTATTATTTATTTACATCTAGTGCTGCTTCTCCTGAGGGCCCTTGCAGTGGACATCCCTACATGCTGTTTTCTACAAAAAGTTGGTTTCTCTGGAACCGATGGTAGATGATCCGAGCCTTCTGGTACTTCCTTTCTTAAGGCTTTGTGCTTCTAGAGTGAATTATGACTTACACGTCCAATACCAGGAGCATCCTCCTGATGTTATTCTCATTGGCCAGGCTCTTTTGGAAGGCTTCTTCATTAAGAGAAGATGATGGAGCTCGTCTTCTGGCATGCAGTAACTATCCGAATGGATTATCAGCTGCATACTGCTGCACTGTGGAAACAGGAAAGTAAAGCAGGAGAGCACTTCCAAACACACAGCTTTGGTTGTAGCACAGACTGGTACTCCTGTTCCATGCATCTGCTATCCAGGTGTCTGATGTTCTTTGTGCATTCAGAGTGAAGTTCTTGAAACATCCAGAGCTTGTCCAGTCTTTGGTATAGGACATTGGTCATATATTTGCACGATAGGATTCTGATCCTCTGCCACAATTCCGTGGCAGGACAACAGCTGAGAGTCACCATCTGTGAGAATGTACATGTGGACTCATTTAAAGAGAGCTTTCTTGCCAGGCATCACTGTTCTTCATGAAGTGTAGTCCACATGTACATTCCTGTCCCATCTGCCTTTCCCTTCTCTCTAATTCTTTTTCAGATACGATGCTGTTGAGACAGACTGAAATGGTGGTAGATGCACTTTCTTGTATATCACACACGAAGCAGAAAAAGAAGAAAAGCAAGAGTATACACTCTGCAGATACTGCAGGAGGAAAACCTTGCAGTATCACTTGGCAGGGCACAACTATGCTGTTAGAATGTACATGTAGACTACATATATCACACAGTGGTTACTGGTAAGTATTGTGTTTTGACTTGATCAGGATGGTAGGATTGTGCCCAAACCAATCATGGTTGGATTATCTTTGTAAAGCTGTAGTCTGTCTGCTTTCTTCCACTTATTAATAGCTTGCTCTGCAGCACTGTTCTAACTATTACGGATAATTTGAGTTAATCTCAAAACTGTTTCCTGCAGTAATGCTTAGTGTGTTTTGGTTTACCATTAAATTTTTAAGCTACCTTTTTTTTCAGTTTTCTCCTCCAAAATTGCAGATTGAGTGTGTGCAGACCAAATTATGAACTGATGTTTTGTACTGTATAATTTAATTCCAAGTTTCTAGTTCATGCACATAATTTTCAGCAGCTCTTCTTCTGTTTCAGGCTTGGCCCTTTTCCAGAATTTTGGAATATCTCCTTATTTAGTCACCAAAGATTATCACTGCATGGTCCTGAATACAATAAATGCTGGGATTTTTTGGGTTTTTTTTTTTTAATTGGCAACTTATGGATAGACAACTGTGAATTACTATCGGTCATGTTCAAGGTACAAAGACTTGAACACCCCACAGACATTAACATTGCACATAGGAGCCCATTCTGCCAACAGATTCTGGTTCCTGGGTGCAGCAGAGCTGACTATTGCTGGCAGATGAAATGTGCCACTTTCTGTTGGTGATTTCTCTCGGTGCTTATTGAATGGTGGCAAAAGTAAGGGCCATTGTTTATTGCTTAAGGCTAACCAAATTAGAATACAGGAACACACTCTTTCATAATAGCTACTGTTAGCCTTATCCGAGTTCTAATCTGAGATATGTTCCGGTGCCAAAACATTCAAAAAGATTGTGATATTAATAGGCCATCTAAATAAATTCCTCATCCTCTGGGTTCTCATGGTTAGGCAGTAGAGAGGAGGAGCAGGAGGGAGTACATGTACATGGCCGTAAAGAGCTCTGAGAGCCTAAGCTGGAGGGAGCTGCAATGCAAAAGGGTAGAAAGCTGATTTAAGGCATAGTCTCTGCTTTTAAAGACTTCCTTTATTTGGTATTGAGCCAGATAGGCCATTCTTACTTCTTTGTAAATGTTAACATCTAAGTGCAAAGTAAATCTACGTTACTCCATCATGCCTTTTCTCTCCTTTTTTCCCTTCTCTTTGGGGCTGAGAAAAAGATCCAGACTGGTATAAGCAAGGGGTCTGGTTAGGCAGAGAAACTTCTGAAAGAGCAGTGGCTTCACAAAAGAAAGACCAGTGTCATGAGACAGTATTCTCTAAATGAGCTGAGTGTTTTCAAATGGCCTTTGTTTGAAAATAGGAAAGAGAATGGGCAGTCATGGGATTTTGTTTAGAAAGGGATTCTGCTGGTTAGTGTAAGATGAGCTTTCCTATAACATGATCTCCAAATAGCTTTTGGAAGACGGAAATGCTATAAAGGAAGATAAGACAGTCTAGAAAAAAATCATTGGCCTAACAGTAAAGAAATAAAATCACTTAATCTCCCCATTTCTAAATATTTTTCATGTAACTGAAAGCCTGATGTTATGAATACCAATGTGTACAATAATAAAATAGAAGGAATTGTAAGTTTGTAATTAATAGCTATTTATTTTCCAAACTTTTTCTTGTTTACTGCTATATTTGATAACCATCTGCCTTTATACTGAAAAAACAGTCATTCTAATTTTGGCTTGGGTAGCAAATGAGGTGTCTAGGCTGTGTAACACTCAAAAAATGCATTTGGGAACTTGCTTCCTTATCTAATCTTGGAGAATACATTACACAGGCCATCAGAAAGACAGATAAATCTTTGTTGCATGCTGTGTTCTTGCTGTAGCTGATAGGTAATTGCTATCAAAATCTTATCATTTGCAAATCAATCTGTGTGAGTTATTGAAACATTTCTGTTTTGTGATTCTGCTGCCTTTTTCTCTTCACCTTTTAGCAAATGTTTGTGTTGTGAAGGTGGATGGAACTCCTTATCTGTGCAAAGCTGATGAGGTTGGAGAAATCTGTGTGAATTCAGGTGCGACTGGCATGGCGTATTTTGGCCTCCTCGGAATCACCAAGAATGTTTTTGAGGTTTGTATTTCTGTGTTTGTTTTTACTGACACAGCTTTAGTATTTCTTCTTGCCAATAAACTTTTGCAAACTTGAGACTACTGAAGTAGTACAGCTTAAAATTCAGCCTTATTCACAAGTCTTGTGTACAATCAGTATGCATTTGTTCAGAAATAATACGTTATTTTAAAATCAACTCTTTTATGTATCACAAATTGTATGTACTTTTGAATAGGGACTTGAGGGATAGTAAACAATATAGGTATTTACCTGATTTAGCGCCACAAACGAAAACACAGCGTTTTCTAGACTTCTAGCAGAGAGATAAATTCTTTTCACAGTCTTCATTTTCAGAAAAGCTCCTTCTGTATATTTGCCAAAGTGCAGTGCTTGTATTAACTCATGAGCTAACAGGTGCGAAACTTGAGGTAATGGGATAGTCAGGAAAGTGAACAGCAAGGAGAGCAGATGAGAAGAACTTGCTGGTGAACTTGCTGATCATATTCTGGTGCTCCATGGTAGACTGCTCCACAATTGCAGCAAATCTAACATTCCCCAAATCTGACTAGTGCCACATTTGTCACAATTGAGGTGATTATACTTAGATACCCGAAGGCAGCATTAACAGGAGTAACAGCCTTTCTGGTTAAGTGCTGCAGTAGTATAGAATATAATTGCATATTTAAAAAGTGGTATGGCATCTTGTTATGAAGGTTAAGTAAGAGGAGGATGGGATAGAAGTTTAGTGTAGGACTGTGAATCAGTATATTCTTCATTATTCATAAAACCCTCGTTCCTGCTGGCCATGGAAGTACAGGCTGACATCAACTGGGTAACTCTTCAAAGGAACGCAGAGCTGTGATGAAGCAGAGGCAGAGGAAGCATTTGGACTTTGCTTTTCTTATTACTATGAGTGTTTGAAAACATTTTCTGTGTGTTTTCAGGCCATTCCAGTGACAGCAGCTGGTGTGCCTGTTTCAGATCAACCTTTTACAAGAACAGGATTGCTAGGCTTTGTTGGTCCAGTAAGTATAAATGAGCCACATTGGCCCAAAACTTTGTCCTGACTCCCAATGTGAACACCCAAGTGAACTGGCACTGTGAGGAAGTGCTAGGAGGCTTTGGGGAAACAGAATAGAAAGGCTGCTAGGTAGCTTGCACGTGAAATGAAGCTAGAAGTGAAATAAGCAAGTATTCTTCATCAAGCAATATTAGTAGATTGCTTTTCAATAATAATTAGTCCATGTCTTCTAACTTACTCTGAGTCAGCTGTGAGGATACTGGCTCAAGCAGATGGTGTGCATGTCCTGCACTGAGCAGCCTGTGTTAGGAGCTGTCCCCTTTGGGATCCCACATGTACTCAACCAAACCGAGGGTCACGGCCTCACATTGATCTTGAGAATATCATTGTGATTTAGTCAGGAATACATTGCTGGAGTTTGGGGGACTTCTTCCTCCAGCTTATTCCTAATTCTGTCTCATTGTCTCATTCTCAGGACTACTTGGTGTTTGTGGTGGGAAAATTGGATGGCCTGATGACTGTGAGCGGCCGCAGGCACAATGCAGATGATGTGGTGGCCACCGCGTTGGCAGTAGAACCAATGAAGTTTGTCTACCGAGGAAGGTGAGTATCCTGACATTTCACCACCATCAGTTCCTTTTTTCCTTGTTTCATACACAACTGCACACACGCGCGTGGTCAAAGATGATCAGCCTGCAAATTCCGCATGTGAATTTTTGTGTGTATATTTTACAGGAGAGGTGGCATAAGGCAGTATGCCATGTAAGAGAACTTTGCTGTCTGTGCTAATCCAGAAGGCAAAAATTAACAACCTGATTTAAACATACTACATTTTTGAATAATCTGAAGTTCTTTTACTGTAGTGTAAAGCTTCTATTTCTTTTTTTTTTTCTTCAAAATGTTTCTCAAGGCAGTCAAATGAATCTTGCTACAGAATATAAAGCATAAGTCCCTTTGCCTGCAAGTCCTTCTATTCAGAGTCCTTAGCAGGAAATCTCTGAAACATATTCTAAAGAATGTGGGGGTGTTTTGAGACTTCTGCAAGACTTTCAAAGATACTGTTGTTTCACCGCCCTTAATGCTCTTCTATTGAGGGCTGTTCATTTCAAGTGCTTTTTTTTCTTCTCCAGCACTAGCAATGACACAAGGAACTATTACTGACTTTAAAAGTCATGTTTTCCTCATTTTTATATCTCTTCTGCCATTCACTTATCACAAATATTGTCATATTTATGGAAGCGTTGTTAGTATTTTATCCCAGAAGTTGTAGGCCTAAGATATATTTAATACACTAAGGGGCATATTTGCCAGTGCAACTATTGCAGGATAAAATACCAGTAATATGGCACAGTTCTCTTACCTCCTTTCAAGATAGAGGGTGATAGGTAAGTGCATCAAATTTAGTGTGCATGATGGAGTTGTAGTGTGCATATGGGAAAGATTCACGCAGCTCCTGCATGTACAGCATCTGCCCGTGTTAAACACATACATTAGTGACTACAAATTCACTTGACTTAAAAAGAAATAACAGTAATGCACCCACATTCATCCTAAATTTGTCCATGATTTTGTGATAATTTGGCATGAATAAAGCTTGTGTCTGTTGAAACATAGTACCATTGAAGGCCTCAATCATTTTCACATTATAATAAGTCATACTCTGTTCATCATATGTTGCATCCTATCATTCTTCTGTCCTTTGTGTTTTAGGATAGCAGTGTTTTCTGTGACCGTTTTGCATGATGATCGAATAGTGCTTGTGGCAGAGCAGCGCCCTGATGCGTCAGAGGAGGATAGTTTTCAGTGGATGAGCAGGGTGCTACAGGTAGTCAGATCTGTCCTTTCTCTCTTTGCAGGTGAATAAGGCTAATGTATGAAACAAGACTCTTAAAAGCTTTTTTTTCTTCTTCTTCTTTAAACTCTTAGTATAACTGTAAACAGCTGTAATAAGCTGACTTCTGAAAATATTTCAGGGCTAAGAGTTAAAGTTTATAAAAAGTAAGATTTTCTTTCAAAATGTTTGTGACCTTATATTGCTAAAAATCTTCATTTCTTAAAGACGATAAGTGTGGAGGTGGGGGTGGTTTGGTTGGTTGTTTTAAAAGAATTTCTGCTGCTGTCATATTGGCTGGGAGAGTTAAGTGCCTGAAAACTTTTCAGGGAACATTGTGCCTGGTATAAAAACTTACCCTAAAAACCTAGTTTTGGCGCCAACTTCCTCATTTTTGATCTCCAACTGTACCCTGAAACTTATTTCCCTTGATTGTGTCCTAGTGTTTCCTTGGCAATGGGAGGAAGAAGTCTGGCAGCTGCATTTCAGACAGTGGAGCAGTTCTTTGCCTGCCACTAACAAGAGCAGCTGCTTTGAGTAGCTTTCCCCAGTAACATTTGAGGATTTCAGAATTAATCAATCTGTTCTAAGGAATGGAGAGAGCAATTATGGGAGAAGAATCAGATGAGGGAATTACCCAAGGGCGGATTAAGGAGAACGATGTAAAAGGAGATGCCTCTTAAGCAGAAGACAATTGTGTACTGATGATTTTTATCTAATTTTAGTTTTGTAATCTTCAGAGATTATACTTGGCTATAGAAAGACTGCCTTTCACAGTGGAAAAAAAAAAATCTGTTCTTAGAAGTATCCTGACCGAAATGGACACTAGGCTTTAGGCAACAAAATATTTTCCTCCCTATTTTTGTGGTTTTATGTTCTACTGCGCTTTTGTGATTGTGCCATATGTGCTAAAGCTGCTGTGATATAATTTTGGCTTTTTAAAAAATCGCTCTGCACTTTTTGCCCACTTTTAAGAGACTTTCCTAATCCCTGATGTGCAGGTGGCATCCCCTTGGTAGAGTGCACAAGCAAAGTCCGGGGTCTGCTCCTGCTCCCATTGAAGTCATGGCACAACTTCTATGAGTTCAGTGAGTGCAGAATTGGACCCTTTATTTGCAAATTGTGGTGCAAGTAAAAATTTTAATGTTATTACCTGACTTGAATTAAAGTTCCTGCTTTAGCCACATCCCAGGTTATAATGCAGAATGTATTTCTTTTCTTTCTGTCAAGGCAATTGATAGCATTCACCAAGTGGGCGTCTACTGTCTTGCCTTGGTGCCAGCCAACACTTTGCCAAAGGCTCCACTTGGAGGAATTCATATTTCGGAAACCAAGCAGCGGTTTTTAGAGGGTGCCCTGCACCCTTGCAATGTCTTAATGTGTCCCCATACTTGTGTAACTAACCTGCCCAAGCCTCGGCAGAAGCAGCCAGGTGAGTAAACGCCTGCGTGTTGCTCAGTTCTGCATGCTAAGGGCGTGGGGAGAGCGTGAACTAGAGGCACCGCAGCAGCTCAGTGCTGCAGCTTTCAGCCTCCCAACACAGCGGAGATAACAGGGTAGTCAGCACAGCACAGAGCTCAGCAGCGGCTCCAAGGCCTGCCAGGAGCTGTAGATAAATGGAAAGACATTCAGCATGTACCAGTTTCCTGCTTCTGTAGCTATGTTGGTGATAAATCCTGTACTGGCCATCTTAAAAAGGCCAGTAATGTGTGGAAGTGTAGACAGACCCAAATCAATACTTGACTATTATAGCGTACTTTTTATCTACTCTCTCATGTTCCAAAAGACATGAGTGACTTTTGATTTTAGGGTATTTTCTTTGGTTGGTTGGTTGTTGTTTTCAGATCTAGATTGCATGTGTTGTGACAGTAAC
>JAUBOD010000319.1:24910-36563 GCA_032353885.1 Nothura maculosa | reverse complement strand
AGTAGTCCACACAATGCTACTGGTTACTACACGGTGTATGGAGAGGAGGCGCTGCACGCTGACCACTTCACTGCCCGCTTGAGTTTCGGAGACACTCAGACCGTGTGGGCACGGACTGGGTACCTTGGCTTTCTGCGCAGAACAGAACTTACTGATGCTAGTGGAGGTGAGAGAACATTACAAAAACTGAAGCGTTTGTTATATTTATTGAGGTAGCTGAGCTAGCAAAGAGTTAGGCATCCTGCAAGTTTTTACAGACTTCTGTAAGAGATAAATGCTGAAGGTAAAAGGAATGTTTTCTTACTCTGTGTATACTTGTTGTTTATAATGATACTGGATGATTGTGCAAAATGGATAATTCATAATGCCCTTTTGTTCATTTAGTAGTTCCATTCCTTCATTTCCAATTCAACAAAATGCCATGAGCACATCAGTAAAAGCATTAGTGCCTTTCTACTTGCTCTAGCTCCCTTATCCTTACTGGCAAAAATGTGGAATTTCAGTTCAGATCTAGAGAACACTAATAGTGCCAGTTAATTCCATTGTTTTAGGATGTGCAGTAGCAATTGTTTCCCAGCCCTTCACAAGTGAATTTGAGATATTTAAGTATGTTGAGGAAGGACTCTGCTCCTTTTTTTATTGGTCTGGAATATGGAATAATAGATAAAACTCTCCATGCTCATGTTTTTTAAAAAATGAGTCTCTAAATATCCCAAGCATGAATGCTTATTACTCACTAGCACTGTACCTACTGTAACTTGTGATTGGACTTAAGTGAATAGTGGTATGCACAGTGAACATGTCTGTGTGTCCATCACTGGTTAATTAGCTGTAAATAGGTCACAGGCACCTTTTACATTTAGTTTATCATTCATTATGCAAGATAGAAAAACCGTGTTTCCATTTCTGCAATATTTCCACGGTTGTCGATGGGATAACGGAGATAAAGGGGGTGAGGGATTTGCTGAAAGCCCAGGCCTAGTAGCTGGTAGGTCACCCAGCCAGGCTGCTCTCAGCTTTCTTTGCTTTCCCTACTCGGATTTTCCTGGGCCAGTTGTTAACCTCCTGTGCACATTGTACCACTGTTCAGCACAAGCTTCTGCATAGGCTGTTTTGGCAGAATTGTCCTTGGATCGCTGTTCAAGATGAAATGGCTCCCTCTGCTTGAGAAAGCTGGTAGCTTGCAGAAAGGAGAATCTCAGCAGACTCGCACACTCACTGAAAAGAGTTATAGATGGCAAGGAACCAGATGAAAGTAGTAGCTTTTTGTACCTTGTAGCTTTTTCAGAAATCATGTATTAAAGATTTTTTGCTGTGTAGAATACCAGTAGAGACCATGTATGGTAATGATTTGCAAATATGCTTGCAGTGGCTTCCTAGTATGCTTTTAATTAGTTAGGTTAGTTATGCAGTTGAGGAGGTTTCTAAAATAGGTGCAGGAAAAAAAAAGTGAATCCCAACAGAACCAAACTGTAGAAGAAACAAGGTGATGTGGAGTGCAGGTCCTGCAAGAAGGGTCTGGGAGGGCTTCTCCCATTTAACCTAATGAGCCGAGGTGGAGGTGGGAACAGAATTGTTCTCTCGGTAGTAATGGTGGGAAGCTTAAGAGCAAAAGAATGTTGTTGGCATGAGGACAAGTGGATAGAAGCAGGTAAAAAGGGAATTAAATTGGAAAAAAGGGACAAACTTCCCATCCATACAAGGAGGAAGATTCTTCAATGAGAATAGATGGACAAAAAAGATATTTTAACAGTGAGTTTTGCTTGACTTTATGAATGGAAAAAGCTTTTATGTTTTGTATGTAATAGAGAGGACCAAACTGAATGACCCCCAAATTCTTTCCGGTTGCCCTTGCTTTTTAAGCCAGTAAAAGGAAATGCTAAATGAGCTGTTATTGCTTTTCTTTCTAAATGATATTGCTGAGGCGCGTTACAAACCGTTTCTCTCAAGAAGCACTGCGAAATTCATAGCAATGCTGGGAACAAACAGATACAAGTGAGATGTCTTTTCTCTAGGCCTGATGCTATTTTGAGTGTCTGTGCTCTATTTCAGAGAGGCACGATGCCCTGTATGTGGTAGGCTCTTTGGATGAAACACTGGAGCTCAGGGGAATGAGGTATCATCCCATTGATATAGAGACCTCTGTAATAAGAGCACATAAGAGCATTGCAGAATGGTAAGTGACTCGGTTATTTCTCTCTATCCTTTTATGTCTACTGAAGCACTAGAAGTCACGTTCTTGCAGAAGAGCATGCTAGATAGAGAGCTTGCTTTAAAAACTGAATTTATCAGGCTTTGCTTATAAAGTACTGCTGTTGGAATAACTGAAATACAACCTCCCCTCCTTCCCACAGCTCCACTCAAAAGATAAAGGCCTTTATCACAGGGCTTTATTTGATTTTCGTAGCCTGAAAGATGGAGAGGGCAGCGTGTCAGCAAGGTAGCAGGGCACTTCAGGATGGTGCTCTGGTTGTCCCTGGCTGTTGGGGTCAATACCCTTGGCTGTGGTGTAGGCATCTTGGGGATGTTGTAAATGATGTGTTCTCTCTCACCATCTTTGTATCAACCCAACAGTGCTGTATTTACATGGACCAACCTGCTTGTGGTGGTTGTGGAATTGGAAGGCTCCGAGCAAGAAGCCTTGGACTTGGTTGCACTGGTGACAAATGTGGTCCTTGAAGAGCATTATCTTATAGTCGGTGTTGTAGTCATTGTGGACCCAGGTGTTATTCCCATCAATTCCCGTGGTGAAAAGCAACGAATGCACTTGAGAGATGGATTCTTAGCTGACCAGTTGGATCCTATTTACGTTGCCTACAACATGTGAAAACACAAAATCGCACCAAGGCTAAAGAACCAAATCTAGAGACTTTCTAAATAGCATCTGAATCAGTTTGTGTTTTTAAAAGCTTTTGAAGACCACAAGAAAATGGAGATATTCATCTTCACAAGACTTCATCTCTCAAACTGTGTTTGCTTTTGTAAATCCATTGCAACAGTTACAGGTGTCTTAGGATGGAGAATTTACTGGAATTCCTGAAGGAAATTGAACAGAACTATCATGGACCAATTTTTTTACAATAATTATGAATGTCAATACCTTGATGCACTGCATAAAAGGACAAAAAGTGGGGTGGGGAGAGAACACCAGCTGTGAGGAGGACTCTTGCAAATAACACTGAAAGTTGTGAGTACCCATTTGGAGCTAACTCTCCATGTGCTTGTTTGCAATATGTTGGTGATAACTGTGCTGGCACATAACTTTCAAGATTGCACGCATCTCTGCCAGATTCTCTACTGTACTGAAAGGAATTTGCACATACTTGAGGTTTAAAAAATGCAGCCTTTAATTTTAAATCACTGACTCATCCTCATTCAGAAGGAAACAATTCATTCCAATCCCAGATTCAATATTGCAACAATTATGCTGCTGTTCAGCCTTTTCGTACCAAGCAAAAACAAATACTGCATCTGTAACACGGTTACTTACAGTGCCATGTAGGACTCTGTAATGCTATAAACTTTGTAAGAAAATATCAATATCTAGTTTTAACTACTTGATGCAGGAGGCTTATATGTTCTTGCTCTCATAACTTCATGTTAAATAGTAAAGTTGCTTGTTTTCATAGCATTAAGCTGTTAATTACTGCCCTACGTAAAGCCAAGTTTTTCAAAACTTCATTCCAAAGTCAATAGTCTCTGAATCACTGGTAGAACTGTCTACAAAGCATGATCTTTGCAATATGTTTTCCCTGAATATCCTGTGCTAAAACCTATATAATAGTGACTTTTTCCACCATGGAAAAGATATTCAGTGTTAGTGTTAGCTGGATTTGCTGTGGTACAAACTTTCATCTTTTAGTTGTGTGTAGGTAGTTTTTATTCAAGCTGAAATATCCAATTGGTAGAGTCACCCTTGACTAATTAAGGTTTTGAAATTTCTGCCTAATCTTACACTACAGTAAACCTAATTCAGAAAGAGAATGTGAAATTATTCAATTACTACTTGTGTTTGAAAAGAAGCACGAGTCTAGCAAATAACTATTTTTATAGAGCTAATAAAGAGTTTAAGCTATTTGATTTTTTTAATAATAATGCATGAATTTGGCAAAACAGCCACCTTTTTTTGCAAGGCAATTCTGCCTGGATCAGTGCCTAAGAAAGATGGATGTTAGTCCCATGAGAGGAGGACATCAAATGACTCTTGCTCAAATAAACTATCCTCAACAGCAGCAACAAAAAGCTTTCATATATAGTAATTCTTTGCCCTCATGGTGTTTAACTGTGGTGTATTATACAGCTACGTATCTTGAAACTCTTAACTGTAATTATGTACAGAACTTGTGTAACTTATTGTTTTAAGTACAGTGACCTTAAGCAGTGGACTACAAGACACTCCTCAGAACAGCTGGCAAAAGGAAAGAACTACCTAGCCCCAATTTTAATGTTGTAGTTTTTTAGCGAATAAAGCATTGTACTTTTGGTTTTTTTTTTTATTATTGAGATATTGGTGACAGTGAGACAAGTTGCCTTGTAAAGTAAAATTTAAATTTAAAAACAAAAAAAAAAAGCACATTAAACATTTCAAAACTGCTCTTGGAAATTCGCCTTGCTCAATCTTAAAACTGCCCCTGCCGCTTGGACCAAAACGTACTTTGCTTTTTGGTTGGATTCCTTTACAGCTCCACAGAGCTCAATGTCCTTTCCCTTCAGTGCTCGATACCTGAGCGCCAGGGAGGAAGGGGCTTGGGCGCTTCCCAGGGCCGGATCCCTCCCTGTCCCTCAGAAGCTGCTGCTGCCCACGGTCCTGTCCTGAGAGGGGTGTGGAGGCGCAAGGAGGATGGCTACTCTCTGTATCCCGTTTGTGTTGCTTAAAACTCTTGTTTTGCTCAGTTACATCAGTTTAAGATGCTCTCTGGGGCTGTTACAGCTTTTTGTCCTAAGGGAAGAAGCCCTAAACGTGTTTCCCTCCCTCCCCTCAGCCCACCACAATGGCGGACGCCTGCTTTGGGCAGGCCCGGGCAGCTGCCCTACATGATGGGCATCCACCCGTTGTAGCCACTGGCAGCACTGGGTCAGGGCGAGCAGCGCTGGACTAGGGCGGGTGCCATGGAGGCAGCAGCAGGGCAGGCGCAGGGCTGCGAGCAGCGTGGCAAGGCCTTGGCACAGGGCGCCGCACTGGCCGCCACTGCCGCTTACACACGGGCAAGAAGTCGTGTGGCTGCCCGGTGTGCGCCAGGGCCTTGGCCCTCTCCTGCCTCGTGCTGCACGAGCGCACGCACAAGGCGAGTGCCCGCATGCCTGCCTGCTCTGTGCCAAGGCCTTCGCCTCGTCCTCGCACCGTGCCCTGTGCCTGCACTCACATATGGGTGAGTGGCGCTAGCGCTGCCCCACATGCAGGAAGTGCGGCCTGCAGTCCCCCCACCAGGCGCCGAGCGGCCCTGTGGCTGCCCTGGCCAGCGCTTCAGCAAAGCCTCGCACCTGCAGACCCAGCACCGGGTACACGCGGGCGAGAGGCCCTTGCAGCGCCTCCCCTGCGAGAAGGCCTTCTCATGGAAGGCTGGCCTCGTGCTCCATGTCTGCTTGCACACTGGTGAGAGGCGCCGCAGGTGTGACAAGTGTAGCCAGGGCTTCCCCTCCTCCACCTGCCTCGTGTCGCAGCGACTCCTCGAGTCCGGCGAGGGGCGCTCCGAGTAGAAGATATAATATAAAGTTATATCTTATATACTAAACCAATGTTTATATTCAGCTGTTTTAACTGTGTAATAATTACATGGCCAGATATTGCAAATTATATGTTTCTAATCCAGAATTTCTTGTCATGACCAGTTCTGATGTAAATTTTTGCTAGTCTTTGGATTTTGTTCAGTGACCAATTGTATGATTTAGGAGGAAGCAGCACACTGGGTTTTCTTTCCAGTTATGCTATGCCAGTACTGTAAGGGCAGAGCTTTTTGTTTTTAATATATTTTAATACATGTTATTATGTTACATGTCATTAAAATATATACACTACTATCTTTATCTCTGGTCCCTCCTTTTTTTTTTACATTGGTCCTCCGCCTGCAGTAAAACATTTACTTACAGGAACAAAAGGCATTTACTGATTTTTTTTTTCTAGCATTTCTTAAAACTTATCTAACAAAGGCAACTCCAAAATGACAATTCTTTATTTGGGGCCCAGAAAAAGAAGGATTCTGTCACTTTTGCCCTTCTCAATATTGCTGCTCCCTTGTCTGTCACCTCTTTGGTTTCAGAGTATCAGGGCATTTGATACCAAGGAACTCACACACTGGTCTCTGCCGGGTGGGAGAGGCCCTTGCATCGTGTTCTGTGGGTTGTCGAAGTGGGGCACTCGCAGGCCTGCCCAAACAGGGAGCTGCACCGCTGCCATAAGGGCCCTGGGAGGCGGATGAGCTGCTTGAGCTCTTGGATTCTCCTGCAAGCCCTGCTGTGATGAGTGCCCTCCAAAGCCAGCAGCAGCTTTGCACATGGTGGTCAGGCTGCCTGCGCTTCCAGCGGTCTTGGTTCTTGTGTGAAGGAAGCCACGCTGCCTTCTGCTCTGGCCAGAAACCCCTGAAGCCCTGCTGAGCTTCTCCAGTGCAAGGCAAAGCTGCTGTGAAGACCCTGAGACGCCTGAGTCCCTGAGACGGTACCAGCCTTACTGCCATAAATGCATGTGAAGGTACTGATTCACGCCCTGCTCCTCCTCCCATGGTGGCCAAGGGCCAAGCGAGCCAGCCTTGTGTCCCACCAGCCCTGCCAGAGCTCAGCACCATGCGTTACACCTTCAGGTCTTCATTGAGGACCACTGCAAAGCTGTGCAGAGCCACGGGAAAGGCTAGGTGGTGGGGAAGGATTCCTCAACCATGGAAAAACACAGGTGGGATTCTGCCAGACAGCTTTACCTACAGCAACTTATGCTGGAACATCAGACCCATCAGCAGAATCCAGACTCAGACTCAAGACAAGGTCATGAGAGCTTCATCTGCTCTGCATAACCTCAGGATGCTCTGGGACAGACTGTGACCCCTTTGGGTGTCCACATGCACAGCTTGAGTTCATGTAAAGTGCTGCAAGGGAGCAGCACCAAGGAAGGATGAGGATGTTAAAAATGCGGCTGCAGTAGCCTGGGTGCTAAGTGACATCTTACTAAAGAAGCATGACCTGGACTGTCAAAAATACTTGTTCAATCCACCTCGAGCACAGGATGTCTTTCAGGGTCACTCCTTCCTTACTATGGCTTTGTGTTGTAGGAAACAGAAGGTTTCTCATAACCCAGCGCCGAGCACAAGGCTGCAGCGCTCTGCTTGCCTCCCATTAAAGCACAATGTGGGCTCTTCATAGCGGACGCGGGGAGGAAAACCAGTGTATTTCTTTGTCTCCCTGGCATTGTGGCACCAGGCTCTGCCAGACCACGAGACAGAGGCTCAGGGTCATTGAACTGAGTGAGAAAAGTAATGAAAACAGAGGAATTTGGGTAGGAGGGGGAAGATGTTTCTAGCTTGTTGGGGTTGTGCTTGCGGACTTTGTGCGCAGAAATCCCTTGGAGAGACTGGGCTGCTGCAGGTCCCTGCTTGGTTCTGTGGCTGCTGTAGCTGCTTCTGAACAGGAAACCCAATGACCGGAGATGAGCTGAGGCCCTCATGGGAAGCCTCCAATGTGCCCTAGGAGCTGACAGGCCGTGTTCAGGATCCAGGCAGGTGTCTATCCAAGCCTGTGGGGAGAGATGGAACGGGCTTCATTCAGTGTCCCACACAAAAGCCTGAAACACCTGAGAGGGCCTGTCTGCCCCAAGAAGGACCTGCTGGGCCTGCATCGTCTCTGCAGATGTTCCCTGCATCTGAGCAAGAGCAGACACTAGGCAAGCTCCATGGGAGACGTGCAAGGTTAGGACCTGAAGATGGTGCCTCCTATGTCCATTGTCATCTCAAAGACCCTTGGCTTGCTCTCGCTCTGTGTTGTATCTTCTTCAGCTTCAATTTCTCTGAAGTTGATAAATTACTACACTCTGTTTCAAGCTGCTTCTGGTTGCCTTTGTCCATTTAAACTGTGTAAGGGAAGCAGCACAGCTCTCCCTAGCGAGGACCAACAGTATGAGAGTGGAAGCATTTCCAGGCACAAATTGAAGGCACAGTAACATCCATGGGAAGGACACCAGAACAAGTTATTCAGAAAGAAAAATATCACCACTGAATGTACCCAGGGCTGAATCTGTGTGAATTAAGCCTAATTTATAAAATAAATATCAAATTACTTGTGCTAATGTATTAATAGTACTAAATGCAGCAGTTTGTATTCTCAAAGTAAATCTATTCATTGTATCCTCCCTGAATAAGCTGTGAGGCTCCGCAGGACAGGCAGTTTTTGGCTAGGGGAAGAGCTTCTCAATCCAATTGGTACTTTCTGTGTGGAATCGGTACCACCTCCCAAGCCTGTTTCTGTGCAGGGCTGCTGACAGTTGTTGTATTTGGAAGCAGCGGTTGTATCGCTGCAGCCCCAGGCCCAGGGAACCTCCCTGCCGGGTGCTGTGCAGACAGACAGTCCCTGACCCAACACCATGAAGTCAGGGCTGGATTTTAAACCCAAGTATTGACAGCTGTAAATTCGGGTGTTTCTACCTGGAACACCACCCTCCCATCCCATTTTCTGATTGACGTGGGCTCACCTCTGTGGGATGAAGGACACCAGGTCCCTCAGAAAGGCACCAGGAGCAGTTTTTATTGCCAAATTCAAGCAAGTGTTCATAAAAATCCCACCCAGCTTTCAGCATTTCTGGCTCACATGCTTCTCTCCAAGGGCAGATATGGTTTTTATAGCGGCTCATATAAAACCTCCATCTTTTCCTGGCAGGGACAGGTAAGGCATAAAGAGCTTTCCTGCAGGGGGAGGAAGGAGAAACTCATCCATGCTGCCATGAAGTCAGGCTGGGCACTTGAACATCTCTGTGAAGGTGAGGGGGATGTGATACTCATACCAGAGGCCCCAGACAGGCTCTGTCCCATGGACAACCATGTGGTCCCACAGCCCATGGCAGACCCCTCCTGAGATCCTGCACCCAGAACACAGCGTGCACCCAGGGCAGAGTCCACAGCAGAAGTGCCTGACTCATCCCATTAGCTGATGCCAGATGGTGGAAACCACCACCCTCCTCTACCCCATCCCTGACCACCTTTTTACGAGGTGGGGCAGACCTTTGCACTCAGGCCCACAGGTATTTTCCTGTGTCTCCATGGTTGCAGCAACTACAAAACATAAAGAATTATTTTATGGGTGTCAGCCCTGCCCTCTGCATCCCTCCTTGCTTGGGCAGGGCCCACCTATTTAAAAGGAACTGAAGGGCTGGTCCTACCACCTCAGGGAGAGCCGTGCTGAGGACAGCGACCAGGGTTGCTGCTGGGAGAGGTTACGGTCCCTCTCGACCTACCAAGGCAGAGGTTTGAGCTTTTGCATTTCTAGCAAATGGGGCTGACAACTGTGTTGCATTTGGGACGTGGGGGCTGTGCCTGGTCTCCACAGAGCTTCAGTGCAGCCATGAGGGGTCAGGAGCCACCATTGGGAGTCTGCTGTAGCCAGCAGGCCCTGAGCCAAGGCGGGTTGGGCACTGCCCCTGCAGAGCTCAGCAACACAATGTTCTTGCTGCACTTGCTTCTGCTGGGTTGGTTGACACGCAGGGGGACAGGGCAGCTGTGAGGAGCTGTGGTGGGTGAGATCCCCAGGGAGATGGGTGCCGCTGTGCTTGGGGACAGATGCAGGGGCAGACGAGCCAGGCCTGGCCGTTCACAGCACGGTGGTGTCGCTCTGCAGAGGGTCAGGCCTTGAAGCCATTAACGGCCTGTCTTTCCTTTGCAGCTTGGGGGCCGCAAGAGTATGTCGGGCCACCACCCAGGTGAGGAGGCTCAGTGAGGCCGGGGCAGGCCCTGTTGGGGTTGTTACTACCCGCACCCAAAAGACCAAGGGTGGGCTACTCCCTTCCTCCTTCACGATATGTCCCATTCTACTTTCCTATGAGATCACATGGCCCTGTGGAGGGTCATGCAGGGAGGGCCCGGGGGCCTCACTGCACTCCCTAACCTATTCCCACTTTCTGCAGGGCCACACGGAGGGCCACCACCACCACATCCTGGGCCTGGACACCCACCTCCACCTCACGGTCACCCGGGTCCCCATCCACCGAGTCCCCACCCGCCAGGTCCCCATCCGCCAGATCACCACGCACCAGGTCACCACCCGCCCGGTCACCACCCGCCCGGTCACCACCCACCAGGTCCACCACATGGACATCACTGTTAGGCACTGAAAGGCCATGAAGACCTGCTCTCCTTGGCACATATCTATCTATCCTGGCCACCTACTCACCCTGCACGTCCAGGAGTGGCCAGGGAGAGACACTGCTTGCTGCCCTGTAGCTCCCCATTCTCTGTGGGCTGCTCATCTCATTTGATCTTTGCACTACCTTGTAAGAGTCTCTGTCAGAAACTGAGGCTTACAGCTTTTTCTCTTTAATAAATACCCATTTAACTCCTCTGCTTGGGCCAAATGGTTTCTGTGGCTGGGAGAAAGGACTTTGGAACTACATTTCCCACACAGACATGATGACACAGATGTGGGGTTCCTGTAGCCCCAGCCCTCCCACCTTACCCCTGCAAGCCATTGACATGCTGATGGATGGAAGTACTGACATCTTCCTCCCAGCTTCTCCTCTTGCTGGGGTTGGAAGCTCCCAAAGATGGAAATCTCCCTTCTTTAGACACTCATGCCAGGTCTGGGGAATCTGGGTGGTGCATCTCTGCATCCCTTCACACCCCGGGGCCACTGGGCCCTGCATGCAAGGGGTCAGAGGACCATCAGTCCAGTGTGGGATATCCAGCAAGGAGAACATGAGTCTCAGCTTTCACAGCAACTGTTTTTAGTACAGATCAGCACAACTGCCATTTCTATCAGAAAGGGAGCAGAAGGGCAGACACCTTTATAGAATGGGGCCACTGTTCCTTGGGTGGCTATGTCTATGGGGCTGAGTGAGCAGAGAAGGCTTTGAATTAGAGGGCTGGGATGGGAAAGACAGTGGACCTGGGCGTTGGATTTGACTGATTGCTATTTTGTAGAACAGCTAAGTGGGACAGGTATACATGGGAATAGCATGGAGAGGAGGTCTTTACCAGCCAAAGCTCCTGTCTCAGCTCTCTGGTTCTTACTTCCCTCATACCCTCCCTGGTTCATACCTCCCTCATACCTCCCATCTCTGGTCCGCTTGGTCATCCCCTATGTTTAGCCTTAACAGAGGCCCCCCTCTTGCCCTCCTTAACAGTTCTGGGGGCATGAGGCAGGATATGCATCCAGAGGGGCTGCTGCAGTGTATACAAATTGCTGCTCAGGCCTCAACAACCCCATCGTGCTGCTTTTAAATGACTCAAATTGCTTTATGGATGAATGACGCTGTTTCAGTGTGGTTTCTGTAGCTTGTGGGGAAACATTTGAGCTCTGCTTCCCATGGCGATGTGACTACGTAGCAGGTGCAGGCAGGCATGGGGCCCTCATTGTCCTTCTCAAAATAAAAGGAGTTTGAGGGAAGATGCAGCCAGCCCCACACCTGAGGTGCACAGCAAACGGATAAATAGCCACGGGCACAAGCCACAGCAGGGCAAATCCCCAG
>JAUBOD010000318.1:372322-385623 GCA_032353885.1 Nothura maculosa | reverse complement strand
TAGGTGCCTGCTGGAGCGGGAAGGTTGGACCAGATGATCTCTAGAGGTCCCTTCCAACCTTGTAGATTCTGTGATTTCCTTCACCACTGAGAAAAACAGCTAAGAAATTTAACTTATTTTCCTGTTAAATTTCCCATTATCTGTGAGGAAGTCCTTCATGTAATTTTGCTGTACAGAAGAACAATTCTGCAGTAAAGTGGAGCTTTTTTCCCTCCTCTGTCCATTAAATGCCTAAGAATAACAGATTTGAAACATACTTAATATCATCCGCAGCATAGAACAATGCCCATTCTTAAATATGGATTGCACCTTGAAGAGGCATAAATCCATCTCTGCCTCTGACCTGATGTCCTCCTCAAGCAATGACTTGTAAGAAAAAAGCTGTATTACAGGAAAGTGCAATCAGGCTACCATTATCAAAGGGATAAAATATCAATTTTTGTCAAGATAAAAAGCATCGCAGATTGGCTTTGATAGAAAAAATTAAATTCTTGGTCTTCACTTGATTTGATATTTATCACACTGTTGTCGTCCTAAAAAAAAATCCTGGTCGAGATTTTTTCTTTAAAATATTCTCTTGTATTTCTCTTAACAAAATACAATTTGAAACTCTCCTAGTTTGCTATGTGTGATTACAGGAAGAAAAAGAAAGGAAGGTCAAGAAAAGTCTATGAAAGGCCTTTTCTAACATTTATGTCAACAGTTTCCCAGAAAAGGGCCTTTTGCAAGTTCAGTTCCTTTGTGGGCTCACTAAAGTCACTCCTACTTCATCCTTGCCCAAATCTATTCTAGATCTTGTAACTCTACTATCCAGAGCAGCACCCACAAGTTACTGTAAGGTAATTCTGTATTTCAATGACATTGTCATGACAGCAAGTTTAACTCAATGCAGAAGCTCACGTCTTTAACCTACCTAATCTGTCAGGGTATTAATTTAAATTATTGGCTTGATAGCTTTTTCCCATTCAACTTTAAAAATCTTGCAATATTCATGACGCTATTATGTATTTTCATTTACCCTGGTACATAATGCACAGATGCCCATTTTGTGCTGTAAGAGAGATCTGCCTAGGACTTCCCAGAACAGGAACACCTTACAGAGGCTGTACAGTAAATAAAGACCATTCTTCTACTGTTCCCAAAGGAGAGCAAGAAGTCGACTCGTGGAAGTAGCTCTTGAGATGTTCCAGTATAATCACCACCACCTGATAAAGGCAGATGGAGCACTGCAAAGTTTGCCACTGCAGTAGAACAGACGAGAGGATGCAGGAATTTTAACCTGTGTGTGGTAAGAGGCTGAGAAGGCACCATCAAAGGTCAGCAGGTTCTCTCCATCAGATGCTAGCAAGGCAGTTGATGACAGGTCATGCCTTCCTGCATCAGTCACTAGTTGGAGCAAAATGTCAAAGGCCCCAACCCTTCTGAGTGGAACTAGGTTGTTTGCTCATAGGAGTAAGATGGTAGGAAGGCTAGGGAAAGGCAAATGCTCTTTTTCCAGAAATTGCTGCAAAGGCATATTCATCAGTAAAGCCATGCCACAAAAGAACTCTCTCTCAAGAATCTTTGAAAAAAGACTATAAGTGAACATGTGATGTCACCAAAATGCACCCTTGGCTTGCTTTTCCTTTGTTCCTGCTCTGTGCCTCACTAGCAAAGATGGAGTTTTACATCATGATTTTTTTCCTTTCATATACTTCAAAAAAAAAAAAAAAACAAACGATTCAAAAAAAAAATATTATGTGGGGCTTTGTATTTTTTTCCCTAACCAAAAAATTCACAGCATTAATGAAAGCTGCTGTTCAATTTGACATGTGCAGTACAGAGACTGGCTCTATGAAGACCATCTCTGGTTACTAGTTCCTCTAGTCCTGGTGCCTTCCCATGTTTTTAATTGAACTTTTCCCTAACAAAACTTTGAAGTTTTCCCAACTGATGCTGCCAAGGAGTCCATCCATCGTAACACCACCAGTATTTACAGCCTGAACAACCTGTTGTCACTACTTCCTTTCTCCTACTTGGCACAAGGAGCACTTGCATCCGAACTGCCGATATTTTTCAGAGCCTTCGTTACCCTTCATCTTCTGCTCGGTAAACTACCAAAACACTTAAAAAACCCCAGTTATTTGAACAAAAAAATCCCTGTAAATCATCGCCATGGCAGGCTAATGGCTAGCAGTTCAAAGGGATGATTTATCATCCTGCAACAGCTAACAAAGCTTCTCATGCCAATATCGTGTTTGCCAATAAAATACTCCTAACTCCAATATTCTAACTACAAAATGTGTAGCGAAAAACACCTATGCCAAAGGAATAAACCTCACCTGCCATCTAAGCCTCCTATTAACTCTCAAAATTTACATTTCCTTAAATTCTTTTCCCTATTACTTCACCTGCATCCTTCATGCATCTTAGTATGCACAAAACCAAACTGCTCAGCTTCAATGCCTGTTTGTAATCCAAATTCACTTTAGACTTTGCATACGTTAGCTGCATGCTTTAATTTGATTTATTTGATTTGATTTCTGGCTATAAAATTACCTTTGAGGCAGGTTAGCAGATTGCCTCACAAGGAACATCTCACCACCACTACCCAGTGTGCAAACAGCAATTATTTTATATGGGCTGAGCAGAGTTTCAAGTCACATCTTGACAGGCTGACAAATAAGGTCACAGCATCCACCCTGCAAGTGATGTCTCAACTAGAGGGAAGGGCGCTTGACAAGCTAAAAGGTGGGTCCCTAGGAGGATTCTGATCAAACAGGTATAACGGAGGAAATTGAGCAGTAATTCACCATTTATGTAGATACACTTAAGATAATGTTCCTGCTCATGCATTCTGCATAGCTTGCAGGCCCATTGCCTATTTCAGCACAGAGACTATAAGCAAGTCATTACATTTTTCACTCATTCACGGTTAGTAAGGGCTAAAGAGAGAGAGAGGAGATGGACAGTGGGATACCACAGCCACTAGGATCCTACAGTCTTTCATCTGCTGCTTCTTTATTCCTTTACCTCTGGCCAGCTGCTCTTTGTGAAGACCAGTTTATGTCTTCAGGACAGATTTGTCCATCTCGGACAACTGGGTTGCACTTCATGGCAACTCTTTGCTGTATGTTTTTTTGCTTTGTTTTTCCTCCTCTTCTCTCTACATTGAGACTTGCCATCCCTGTACCCCAGCAGATTACCTCTAGTCTTATAGACAAGACTATATTTTCCTAATTTCTTGACTCTCAGAGAAACAGGGGCCTACTTTGCTTCCCCCACCCACCTCTCAATTAAGCAGCACAGCAATTGCAAAGAGAGCCCAAATTAAATTCTAAATGCACTGGTGGTTTGATAGACATCATTTGCCATATTACTGAGAAAATGCCTTCTTCGGGAAGCAGAGTTAAGATCTGGAACAAGTAGTTTCTGCGACCTGATTTGATTATGTAAAGCTCATTACTATACAGTTAATAGAGTAGGGAGAAGAGATCTCTAGGATGTCACATCCCTTAAAAAGAAATGGTACCGTCAATATCAGCAAAGCAAGTCCTTAGGAGGAGTGTTATACGTACATTAGTGGTAGCTGGTGACTTCCAACAACCAGCACATTTACCTGTTATCCCCCCTGCTGCCTTCTAGAAGAGGACAAGGAAGATGGAAGAGCTGCATGGTCTAGTACTTTTCCTTCTGCCACTTAGATTTTGGCAAAAATAGATATCAAAATGGAGAAAAACTGAAAGAAAAAAAGAAACACACAGTACTAGCCTAAAATGGAAGGCCAATCCTGATGCACTCTAATTTTCTACCAGCTGGAAACTAATACGTGATGGCCCCACAAGTGTTCTCAGATGATGCTGAAGTCCAAGTTTAGCTCTGTGTGGACACAGGTGCATTTTGCAGTGTCTGCTCTGCCACCAGCCAACTAGCTGAGCTGTCAGCACTTTCAGGGCCTGAACACAGCAGCTGTCCCCTCTTATTTATTAGCAGTTCCTATCCCTGCATTAGAAGCAGGCAGGCAAGCAAGCTCAGAGAGCTAACAAGTTTCTCTTTGATATAGGGAAGGACAAAATCCTCTCATTAACAGAACAGCATTTTAAAAATCATTACAGGGTATTTTTAGTCCTATTTCATTTTAGTACCGCTGTCTAATTGCAGCCCATTAATTGCAGATTCTTGTTTCTGAGAATCCATCAGTTACATGCGACAAGAAGTGTCAGCCAGTGGTGTCCACAAGCTGCCAGTTTCAATACACTGCTGTCCTTATTTTACTGAGACAAGACTGGTTCCAGTAGTCACATCATAACATTCCTGCTCCATAATTAGCAAAATGGAACGTGGTTAACCACATCAGGCAGGAATCTGCAGAGAGTCTCCCCACAAAGCCAACTTCCAGGTGGGAATTGCACATAGCAGGTGTTCAGTATCAGGATCCAGGAACAGGAGACAAAACAAAAACACTCACTGCATCACCAAAAAAAAAGAAAACCTCACAAAAGCTCTTCTAACCCACTAACTCTCTCAAATTATATTAATAGTAGCAATGAGAAACATCATTTATTAAGTTTCATATGAATGTAAATCCACTTGCATGAATACAGCTGAAGTAGCTAAACAATCTGCTTGCAGCTCTGACAAATGCACAGTAAAGCTGTTCTGTATAATACTAACAGCTCCAGTAATTTGTAATCTGTTGCTAGCTAGCTCAGTCTTCATCAGTCAAAAAAACCCATAGCTTGGAACATTAAACCCAGAAATTAGAAAGTTATTTTCCAAAAGTTTTTCCACAGCCTTGAAATACCAGGTGGAAGTCTTGTCTTTCTTTTCACCGGCGATAGGCAGCCTCTCAGAAGCAGCCAACCAACACTTGAAAGCACCGAAAGATTCCCCGGATTAGAAGGATAAAGATGAACATATCATGAAAGCTATAATACCACCCACAGTATTTCCCAGGGGTCTGCTAGTCTTGCATATTTATGAAATGACTGCTTGAAATGACTGCTTGCATGTGATAAAAGCCCATTGTCAGAGTAGGAAATGCAAGATTCACAGGATCAAGAGCCAGCCCGTGAGAGCAGCAGATTTCCCTTGAAGCAAGGCACGCTATGATTTCAGTCACCACTTAACATCTCTTCAACACAAGATGACCATCTTCTCCTAACCTACCCCGAGTTGAGGTCCAATATACAAAATAATACAAGGATTCAGAATAGTTCATCAGATGAGAAACCAGACAAGAAAGACAACATAGAGAGAAAAGAAAAAAAAAGAATAAAAACAAAACTCCCCTTTCTTACCTTAAAGCAGGTTCTAGGGCTCATGCCTCCCCTTTTGCTGGCCTTTCACTCAATGAGAAAGTAATCCTGTTGCCCACAATTTCAGCTCTATCAATTTCAGTTAATTTATCACAGGTGTGTGGGGGCAAAGCCAATTACCTTCAGGCCAGCCCCCTTTTTACCCTACATCAGGAGGTTATCTAAAGCTTGTAATTTGTGAAAAGCAAGAACCTGTGCACTAAGACACATGGCCAATTGAGCAATATTGTGGCCAGCAGAAAGAAACTCTTCTGTGACCTTTGCTTTTACCTTAAGGCACAAGCATTACCTCTTCATCCATTAGTAAGCACATTGCTCATAACAATACTCGGCCTTTGCAGTCAATCTGACCTTAAAATTATGCCCTTCCTCACGGAGCCCATCTTTGTCACACCTAGAACACATTTAGCTCAATTCAAATACTTCTCTGGCTAATTTATACAATATCGCCTTGACCTTTCAGCGTATGCCCCACAGCACTGTGAATGACTGGAATTTACTGCCAGACGTGGCAAATGTGCAGCTCACTGAAATATGGGTCTTTTTTCATGCCATGATTAGTGGTTGATATCACAAACCTAGCATTTCAATGCTCGTTCAGCATCTGAGGGAGTGAAAGCTGCCTGGGCTGTATTACAAAACCTTTAACAGATACACAGCTTGGCTACTGGAAGTGCTGCATCTGCAGGCTCTTTTGGAGCCTTTTTCTATGGGAGGTAGGATGAATTTTCTGCCCTCTGTGAAGGCAAGAAGTTGGGCAATGGATGAAGCTATCACTGCTGTAGAAGCTTGAAGCTCAACTCCACATCTAACACACATCAACTCCACTGAACCTGTTTGTTTCATTCATAATTTTCATTGCCTCACAATAAAAATACAAGTAGTATCACGCTCCCGCAAGAAAGCACCTTGGAGGCTCTTAACAGAACAAGCGCAAATGGAAATAATTACAACAAACAGTTACATAGTGGTTTAGATTTTCAAGGCATTTAATTAATGGACCTACTAGAAAAGATTTGAATATCCCAAAAGAGTAGAGTGGAGTCACTGTTGAGAAAGTACTACTGATGTTCTAAGTCCAAATCTATTTCAAACTAGAGATGTTGCTACTCACGTTACTGTTCTTAATTGGAATATTTCTTCTGTGGAAACAACAAGGAAAAGATATGAAAAGGTTAAAAATTTCTCAGCACAAGACTGTTATAGTTAAGGAAAAAAAGGTAACAGAACAACAAGCGTTGAAGAGCAGGCAAAAAATTCTGTAGCACAATCACCTTGGGACAGGAGGGCTAAATACAAAAACATTCCCCTTCAAATCTTACACGGAAGATACTTCAAAAAATGCAGAAGACCAGCAAAGATCCACCACTGCACTACATATTTGTGTCACTTCAGATGGATAGCTGTTCTATGTAACCCAAGACAAAGAGTGGGAGAGGAAGGCTGGAGATAACCCCAATATATGCACTTGCCCCCTCTGCAAAGAATTCTGATGCTTGGCAACACTCCAAGATGTATTTGTCAGGCAGTTACAGACACTTGTTCAGCGTTTCCGTGTTCTTTGTGCATTGCTTCCTGCCTTGACTAATTGGATTCAGTGAATTAACGTGCGTTTAACCAAACTCACAGAAGGCAGACCACCTATCACTGCTGTGATGACTGACGCTGTGGCAACAAATGCTGCAATTCAAAGAACAGTTGATGCATTATGAGAACACCAGTGAGTGCTCAGTCTGCAGACAGTTCCATGTCTACCTAACAAGTTATCTTTTCCATTCAACCAAATTCCTCATTTATGGCAACAGACTGGATGTTCACATGGGAACACAGTTCTGCAGAAATTTGTCCGCTCTTTCTGTAAACAGCGGTCTCCTGTTCATAGCTGTGACAGGGATATCAGAAACAAAAGACAGAGAAAAGATGTTCAAAATGACAAAATATTGAGAAATCCAGAGCACATATCAGCGCATAACAGGATGTCTTCGCTTTGGCTTCAGATGTTTGACAAACTTTATATTCCAATAGAAAAAAATCAATATGCTTAATTCTATAATTACATGGCAGTATGGAACATAGGATATTTTTATTCAGTGTTTTTTCTTTATTGCATCAAAACAGGATCACAGTTTTCACAACAGTTGATTCTTGTCACCAAAAACAAAGTATTTGGTATGAAGCAAGAGAGGCTGGCACCTCTGCAAATTAGAAGGACATTCTGAACTCAAGAGAATACATTGATACAAAACCCAGGATTGTATAAGGGGAGAATCAAGCTAAAAATGTTTTTCTCTAGAGTTTCCCATAATTATCTTTGTGTTCAACTATACATGCAAAGATCTTATTACCTCTTTTCAGAGAAACACAGAGCATCTAGACAGGAATATGGAGAATGGACCTGCTCTATAAACAGTTGACATCCATGTGTGACTTAAGGGCTTAGCAGCAGTAGCACATGTAGGTGGTAGATGAGGTGGAGCACACGATGGCATTAGAAATACAATGGATGTCTTTGCCATTATGAACTGTTTCTAATCAGCACATTGCCAGGTTAAGGCTTCAGCTCAACTGCTACAGGCAGTTCTTCAAGCTGCTAGAAAGATCATTATCAATCAGCACTGATCATTCTACCTTCCTATTCCAATTTTATTAGATAACAACTTCCTTTCAAGAGGGCATTTTCCTTTGGGGTGAGCTGACTCCAATAAGTATTGATGTCATTTGATCCCCATTTCATTAGGAGATACGTCATCTGCAGCTTTGAAAACGTTATTCAAAAGAAGAGCACATCAGTCTCTCATAATTAACATGCAACACTGGTTGCCATGCAGGGAGTAGACAGTTATAATAACTCAGAGTCAATAATTCATAAACTATAATGCATTATTAATCAATTATCGAGGCCTGAATTACATTTAATGAGATTAAGCTGATTGGAGCACTAAGCGGTTTGAATCATATTGATTTAATCAATGTGCTTAATTAAACTGTGTACATTCTCCACATGATCATTATTTCCCAGCATCCTGCACAAGTGGCCTCTGCAATTTACGCCCTCTGCTGCTCTTTGCTCAGGAATTGTTCTTTGCTGCAAATTAGTATGTAAAAGGACTTATTTTCTTCTGAGAAAAAAAGATCAAAGTAGCAAAACCACCATCTACCTAGCTTATACGAGCACACAAAGAAATGGTGGAATATTTCTCACAGAGACTAGGTCTGCTTGTTCTGCACTTTTAAGATGAGGTCAAGCAAAACATACCTCATTAGTCTTTATTTATCCCTCTTTCTAATCCCAGGAGCATCAGGAGATCCAAAGGGCACAAGCATCCATCTATCGCCATCTCAGAAACGTTGCTCTTTCCATCTTTGGAAAGATGCCTAGACTCAGGCATGAAAAGTGCTCACACTCCAGAAAGATTTAATCAACCTCAAGCAGGTGTCATTGCCTCCATCTGACAGTATCCATAATGGTTTCTTCAGCCTTGCATAAACGGACACGTGATGAGGGAAGAGCAGCACAAAATGACAGCTATAAATCTATTTACTACTGTCAGAGTTTGTTTAATTTCCCTTGCCATTGCTGCTAATCAGCTGGAACGTGTGGGTCTAACTTTAAACCCCACAATCCAGCTCTGTAACGCTGCACGCTCTGCAGAGAGGACACTCAGCAGGTGTGTGGAATGAGGAGAGCACTCATAACACACACAGCCTAATCAGTATTATTAATGGGAGCCACGACACGTTGCACATCCTTGAAGAGAACTTTCCAATTATTTCTCTGCAACACCATACACAGTGACTGCCCCATTCCGCCCTGCAGAAGTGGCAGATTCCCCCTGATTTCAGTGGATGCAGTATTAGTCCTCATGGCAATATATTATGCTTATACCTTTGAAGTAACAAAGCAATCAAGCCATCATGCTGGCTTTCATCAGCTGTAGTGGCATGCTGTCATGCAACACTAAAAGCATTAAAATTTTTATTCTTTCCTTTGTTTTGGTTAACCATCCATATTAGCACCAGATGGAGTAGTGCCTATTGCTTCAGAGATGAACTCACTTTTCCCCATTCTAACTAAAGAGAGCTGTCCCACCCCAATATCCAAGGAAAGAGTTCTAAGGATGCTCAACACACTGACCTCAAACACCACAGTGTAAACTGCCCTTGTCTGACCAGTTATTTTGCATCTAGTAGTTCTATTTCAGTCTTCTGCTACATGGAAAAGATACTGGTGTTCCACTGTCTTTTTTGGAAGAGAATTTTATGATCACACATGTATGACTGGTTAGATCATTTACTTATGGCTTTTCAAAGAGCTCATTATCCATTTGTTCTGCTGTTTACCACAGCATCCCTTGGCCTCAAGACTTGGTCAGCTGGTAGTTCACCTTCACTGTCCTTCACAATATTATTGATTCCTGTTTACTGGAGAATAACCGACAAACTCATTTTTAATGTGGCTCAGGTTAAATCATCTAATTTGGTTCAGGATGGCGGATACTGGAAAATACTGCTTTACTCATTCTATTTGTGATCCTCCTTCACATTTATACTGGTTATGATGGGACTACTTCAGGCTATTATTTTTCTTGCTATCCTCATTAACCATTATTTACCACTCACTAAGCAGGAAGAGTGTTGAGGAACTGTTCCATCACCCCTTTGAGCATCTTATAGGCATAAACTTCTTAAACCTTCATGCTTTATATATCTCAGTGCCCCAGTTCTACAATGCTGCAGGCATAGATTCAGCTGTTCCTGCTACAGAAAATCATTTATTAAAGTGCAATTCTTGTCTAATAAGGGTCATTGGGCATTGCCATGTTCATTATCTCTTGGGAGAATACAGATCAAGTTTGTTTAGTGTGTCTGGAAAACACAGGGTGGTTCCACCTGCCAAACTGGCAAATTCAGTCTAAAAGACTGAGTTCTGACAGACTCTTGTATGGTCAAAGGCAGCTTCAGCTACGATGAGCACACTTTTTTATTATATGCTAGGGCTATCCACATCTCATTAATAAGAGAAAGCACTTGCATAAGACGCTGAGATGTAGGAAACCATGATGAGATTAGGCACTAGCTCCAAAGTTGCCATTGTCCATATACGTTAAAGAGAAGAGCATAAATTCAACAATCAGGAATAATCTAGATCTTTCCAATGTGGGTTAATTGCAGTGGTAAGCTGTCTCTCTGACAGGGAGTTTTAAGACAGCACAGTCACACACTATACAGTTGTACATATAAAACTGTGAATTAAGGGTTTGCAAGCTCTTACTAAACACAGATGCATGCTGTGCTTCTGCTAGCACTACCTCCACTGAGTTAACTATATGGGGCAAACCCAAGAAAATCAGAGCTCAGCAAGCTCCTATTAACTTCCCCAAGATGATCAGGGACTTGTCTCCAAGACTTAAAACTCAATCATTCTCGTTGCTTCTGCATTCACTTGAGAATGTCTCTGAAGATGCTGGGAAATGCTCTAACTTGAGAACTCCCTTTAATCAGGTAACAACGTCTAAGGCTAGAGCTAACATAGCCAGGTGCAAAGTCACCAGAGAGTAAATGCCTTTCCAACCATTCTTTCCTTTCCAGTCCACAGCTTTATTTATTTATTTTAAACTGAGGCTCAAGTGGTGACTCAATACCCAAGACAGGTGCAGTGTGGATGCTCGATGCTCCCAAGGGAGCTTCCAGAAACCTGTCTTTCTTTAAATACAGTTCTAAGAGCTACAGTCTTCTGAGGAAAAAGCTCTGCATAATTTGGAAGGTCGAATCTGCAGGGTGAAACTCTTGGAGAAGGGGGAGGGAAAGCTGAATGTGGGGAAGACAGATAAGGAAAGACAGAAACAGTCTCTTGCTTTTGTCATTAGTGTTTCCAATACACAGGCAGAGGAAGAAACTAATGGCTTTATCTTTATCACAAGACAATAGGGAATATTGCAGTTTGAATGAGAAGCAAAGACATCCCTCTTTGCAGGACACTCATCTTCATATGAAGGCAGGAAGGGCAAATCTAAACACAAATGAAGGTAACTCCTGGGATACAGACTCCAATCTTCTATTTATGCAAACCTGTGGAGCTCCAAAGTCCAACAGGAACCACTATCCAGCCTCCAACTTTCTATTGCAGTCCCCAGGCCTTCAGAGATGCTCATCAACTTTGAATGGAAGTTGTTTCACTATCTGCAAGGGAGATGTTGTGTGACAGAGATACAAAACACAAGAATCCCTGGCTCATTTCTTTCCTTCCTCATATCAGTTTCAGAATTGAGCATTTAATAAAAATAAGTCCATACACCACCATCACGTGCAGGGGAGATAGAGATAGAGGAAGCAGGAAGAAGCCTAAGTGAATATTGAAGTCTCACAAACTAGACATAATGAAGAAAAACAGCAGCCCATTTTTCTTTCCTTCAGCATGCAGTGAGTGTGCAATTTCAAGAAGCAGGCATGGCTTGTGCTTCCTATTAACACAGCTCACATTAATAAATTTAACTCAGACAAATTTAACCATCCTTAGGCCACATTAATCAAAAGCCTGACAAGAGCAATCTGAAAGCACTGAGAGGGGAAAAATAAACCACAGTTGACACAGGGGATGTCAAGCCCTCATTTTCCACAGGTCCTCCCACTCTATCAGCACGTCCATGGTGACTCCTTCCCACAGGACTCCTCCGAGGCCCATCCTGATCTCCTCCAAACACTCCTCACCCGATACCTTTCTTCAGTGATATCCCTGTTTCCCATTCCCCAGGATCTGTAGTGAAGGAGCAGGATTTTAAATAGTTAAATATAATCACGTGTAACAGCTACTTGGCCTTGCAGAATGTATTTTATCTGGGCACTTTGTGCTACTGAAACATTTCTCAAGGTGCAGCTGAATGAATGTAAAAAGGAGAAGAAATAAATTTGACAGGAAAGCAAAATGACCACAGTCCACAGGAGCTATGGGCAGCCTGCAGCTCTGGGAGTAGACTGAAAGAACAAAAGTTGTCAACTTTTATTCATTACCCATGTCCTCCAATGCTGGAGCTCCACCTCTCAAGCTGAAATGACCATACATGAAGACTGTACAAAGTAACAGGAGTTATTGCTGGGAAAATCTCCACCCTTTGGATCCCTCCTATTTAGCTCTTTGAATGTTTTCTTTTCTGAGTTATACTTTTTAGCCTAGAAAATGTTGACAAACAAGTCCCTCCATCAGCCAAACCACTTCACAAAAAAAGTGCACGTCATAAAAGATGAGGGAACTGAGAAGTAACTGCTGATCAAAGCTAAACAAAGCAGCACAAATTAGGCTCAGTGCATCCCCCAAAGCTGTAATTATCTAAAATGCTTAAACAAAATAAGCACATACGTGATTATTCAGATTTGCCTCGAGGCATCCCCACAGCACAAACATGGTGTGCTGCACTGCTGCTCTTCCACTCGATAAACAACAAGATATTCTGCATCACCTGAGAGGAACCGGTGTTGACATTCATGGGATCTGGGAAACTCGAGAGGAACCGTGTTGTTTCTTTGCCTTGACACAGTCCCCCTCACACACAATTTCTATTCCAGTTCAGGCAGCTGGGTTTTGCACGCATTCAACTGGTTCCTGGATAGATCTGGAAAGTCCTTAATCTTATTGCATTGCTCAGCTTCAGAAAAAGGCTGCTTCGCTGCCCATGGCTTCATGGAAATTCAAGCAGAACTGCAGGGGCCTACTGAATTTATGTAAAAGCTTAAATCAAGAGGGATGTCTCTCAAAAATAAAAAGAATTTTGGGCCATATAGCTGCTATTTAAATCCAGATGATGAGTATTATCACACTCGGAATCACTTGGAACAAGAATCTGTCCAAATGGTTCTTTCAGCAAATCTGTACTGAATGCCTCCTAACTCAGTCACATCTGCATCCTGGCGCTACCAAAGAGCAGCATGACTCTCAGGATATTGTGTGGGTCGCTACTGTATTGTCATTTCCTCATGCTCCTCATTTCCATACGTCTCTCTCAACTACTG
>JAUBOD010000318.1:336222-348048 GCA_032353885.1 Nothura maculosa | reverse complement strand
AAGTTTCTGCAAACTAGGGATTTTGCATTATCAGAAGCCTTACCCACTGGAAGCTGTGCTGTATCTGGTCATCCTTATTTCCCCTAAAACACTGGTCAATTTCTCATAAAGCAGATGAAAGAAAAACCTTCACCAACTAAGGGCCTACTGGTGGTGCTTATCTTTGTCATAGAATAGCTCAGGAAACCAGTGGGAGGGATGGGGCACTGGATCATAAGGCAATGAATTTCCTACAACAGAAAGAGCCAGGTTTTTCATCTCATTTGTGATGGTGCTGAAAGATGTAATGCACTGGCCAGACAGGATGTCAAGGAAATATCTCATGTGAAATTGTACGGGTCAAGTATTGAAGGTTTCTCTTCTCTGTTATGAAGACTCTGAAGTCTTCTCTTCAGGTGTTGGTGAGTACTCAGAGGGAACAACTACTGTTACACACCTGAACTCTCCATATCTTATAGTGACGCCCTCTGCAAGATCATGTCAACCTCCTTAATAGAGCTATATTAGTTTTCCACAAGATTAACAATGGGCTTTCTGAAAGGAAGTTGATGGATGTGTGTCATTGACAAAGGTCTGCTTAAAACCACGTGTTTTGTAAGAAAGACTGACTGGGTTGAATTATCCACATGGATACCTGAAAGGAAACGTCTCATGCGACACCTCAGCAAATCTGATGCAGACACTGTAATGCACTTTGGGAGACACAATACGAGAGTAACTTCATTAGAGGAAGAAAATAAAGCTTTCCAGTGTTTTATTTATTTAACTTCAATTGCTGTGAGGTTCTGCAGGAATTAACACTAAACTGAAACATTTTCACTACTCTGAACTGAAATGTTTTCACTTAATGGTAAAAAAAAGTCTATACTTTTCACTTTGACACCATTATTTTTAATTGATATGCTATATAAGTTTAAGATAAAAATAACCCTGAAATTTCTTGAGGGATAAAATACCTATTTTTCAATATAACTCTTCAATGCCAGGCAGGTCAGACCCAGGACTAGCTACCAACTCCACTCAAACACAGAAGCAACATTTACCTGCACACTTGTGAAAAGAATCTCCATTCCACGGGAATCCAGAAAAGTCTCCCTGCCCAGCTGGATGTTGGTGATGTGCTTCAGGCAGATTAGAAGACCTCTGCGAATGTGAACGTAGTTGTTGGAGACATCATTGTGATGCCAGTCTTGGTAGAGCTTCAGCAATCCGCAAAGATAGCCCCTGTTCACTGCCCGTCGGCTGTTGGACTCTGAAACCAAAGAGAAAAGGTTGAATTAAGCTTTTTCCCAATATTCATTCTGTTGGATGAACATAAGTCCACTCAGTGCTCTATAACTCAGATTTTTACCCTTGCTCACTCTTGCTTAATGGCAACAGTAGTTTTTTTTACACTTGAGATTAAACCTAGAAAGAAGACGCTTGCTAAATCTAAGCTAGGTTCTTGATAATGTACAAGAAAAAAAATGAAGCACCCTCTCTTCTGTCTAGATTGCAGGTGGAATAGGGATAGGTCCATATCTCCTTCTATGTGTTAAAAAAAATAAACTAGATTACAAAACTAGAGCTGTTCCTGAAACTAAAGATGCTCCTGAGCAGGGAGAAAAGCTAAACCACAACAATGAGACTAGTTAAGAGCAGGTCACACAGTCCTCATGTAACACTGTACTTCAATACGAAGAGAACTCTTTGATGTGATCAACAGAAACAGGCAACCAGGAGCCGCACAATTTTGCCTCAGCCAGTGAAGTTCTGTTTGACTTCTAAATGCATTCTCACACGTCTGTATAATAAAGCCATGAATCAAAAAGGTCTGGAAAATCATAACCCTTCTCTTAAAATTATGATACTAGATAAAACTCTCAGAATTTAAAAATTAATGGAACACCAGCATGAGCACCAGTTTGGCTTTCTTACGTTTTGCATTCCAATTCTGAGATTTTAAAGGTCACTTCCAGGTGATGTTTACAGTCTTTAATTCGTGAGCAAGAAAGCTAAAAAGATATTTTAAAAAAGCACTACTTTTATATAACTATAAAAGGAAAGCTTCTATGTTCCCTTAATCATAACCGAGAGATAACCATAGCCAGGCTCTGAGGAAAAGATTATGAAACTTGCAATAAAAAATAAATTCTGCCATCTGACAATTCTAAAGCACATCCCTTCACTGGCTTTGTTCCTTGTCCTGCCACACAGGGAAAATCTGTCCCATAGTAGACTCCAGGCTCCCTCCCTTCAAACCAACCTTGACTAAACATATTTTCCTGACTGGTCCTGACATTCCTTACTGTGACATACACTAGAGGCTGTCAGGAGTGTGCTAATCAACCTATGGGCTACTGCAGCATATGTGAGACTGGAGTTTGACTCCCCAAATACCAATCAGTATTTGCAGCTCACACCAGATGGCTCTTGGTTTGGCTTCTCCAGGGCTAGTAGGCTCTGATTCGTTTCCAGTTCATGAAATGGAATGCCAGAGCCTTTCACACCTGGAATGTTAAAGCCATCAGGAGGGATTTGCAGGACAGGAGAAGAAGCTAGAGGTTAAGAAAGACAGAACGGAAGAAGTTAAATGCTGGATGAAGAAAACAGTAGAAAAGGAAGCCATACAGAGAGTAACCAGGAAGAAGCCACAAGGCAATAAATCTTGATCCGAGAAAGAAGCAGATGGATATTTTGAGAGGGGGAGAAAATGACACCACTGAAGTCATCTCAGTCTGCTCTCCATAGCACCTCAATGAACTCTTACACTCAGAAGGGACTGGTGGGCAGCTCTGCTGTCTGGTCTTGCCCTGCAGTTTTCTCTACCATGGACAGCTCAAGACAGAAAACAAACCTCATCCCAGCTACCAAGAGTTTGCAAACACACTTCAATGCTGCTCTGCATCCTCACAGACCATCCTGTTGACATGCCTCAGGACCACTGTGCTGGTCCCCCATCTACTCCATACCTATACCTCATGCTCAGCTCTGACAAGTCACCAATACCTTCACCTGCAGCCCTCTCTGGCACTTTGGGCCCTTGTTGTTAAGCATCTCATGCTGGCTATGCCAGTGCATCTTGAATTTTGAGGTTCAGTGAATCAGAAGGTCCTTCTTCTCCATTGACCTTCACTATGTTTTTTATTTGACTTACTGCTAGAAAACTTTAATTACTTGAGAACTCCTTATCAATCCCAATGATTTTATTCATCATTTCCTGTTAATCCTCAACCAGCTGTCATGTTTACTAACCTGCAGGATGACTAACCCCTTAAATCAGTCAATCATTCCTTGAGGAATTACTCAGGGAGCTCTGTGAAAGTCAGTAAGTACATAAAACATGACAAGAAGAACGCAGTGAGGTAGGGACATTCTGGCTCATACTCAAGAGCTTCCCTGGCTTGATCAGAATCTGATGAAATTGGGTTAGATTTAAGGACTTACAGCCCCCAGCATTCAGTGCTCAAAGTCCACACTTACTGTGGCACTGTGAGCAGAATTGCTTGGAGGAGTTAATATTTTGAAACAAAACCAGAATTATCATAAAATGTTTGCAGGGTTATCTTCCTAGCTTTCACAACAGACTTCCATGTTTAGATCCCATCTCTAAAGGGACAAGAACACATGACTGTCCCATGCCTCTGTCTTAGCACTGGGTGAAAAGCACTGAGTAAGCTGAGCTAAACAGCTTTGTAATTTCTTTCCCCCATGTTTCCTGTAGCACTTATCACCTTTAAGATCAAAAAAGTTGCTTTGAAAAGTGTAGTTGAGGTAGTCTGTTCCCCGAGGAGGAAATGGGAGAGGCAGGCCTTGTTCCCTCACCACTTTGATCAGAAATTACTGAATTACTGAAGGGTGAAGAAAACAAGATTTTAGTTCTCCTGACTTATTCCATTGCTACTCTTCTGCTGTCCTGTGCTGTCACTGCTTTTCTTTCTTTTTCTTTCTTTTTTTTTCTTCTTTCTTACTCTCTCTTTTTCTCCTCCATCCACATCTTTTCAGTTGCATAGTCAATAAAATAGCACACAGGCAAAGGAAGACATATGCCAAGATCTCCAGAAGGCAGAATGGAAAAAGCAGGTCTCCCCGCCTGTCTGTGTCTGTTAGCCTCTCCATCTAAGGATGCACCTGCATGAGTATCTGTCTATATTTTGGCACAAAAATAGACGTGGAAATGAATCATTCAGGTACAAGTGGCACTGCACAGATTTGTAGGCAGCAAGATCCACTTCCCCTGCAGTGAGCATGCATAATCTGTGTGGTAGGTGGTAAAGTGTCCTTTGTCTTTTGATTCCTTTTGTTGTTATTCTTTCACTAGTTCCTTTAAAGTTCCACAATTCTGGAAGAAGCCCCAACCTTTTGTCTTCCAGAGCAATGCTGTCAGTCATTGAAGCATTGAGTTTTTGGTTTGAATAATCTCTCTGGTTAGCCAGAGACATTTGATGGAGACAAACAGCCAACCTGTGGAAGTATCCAATAGTTGTGGATGCTCCTATATTAGCAGAGTTACAAAGAAATACTCAACTTTGACCTAAGTCTCACTTTCTGTAGAGGGACAGGAACAAGCTAAGGCTGGGGTTTGATGCTAATAGACGAGAGTCTTATGGTTTTCACTGATTGAGGACGTTTCTAAAGCCCCTCCTCAAATTCCAGTCAACTTTGAAGTATCTGCAGTGAACACAGAGATGACTGGAAAACAGGGAGCATATTTATCACAAAACTGAATTACAGTCAACTAGAAATATGATGAGCAAGGCACTGCTTACCAGGCAGAACAAAGAGATTTTAATCTTTCTATCTATTTACATCTCTTTGTTGATGCCACTCAGCCGATTCATTATGCCAACAACATATATTGCTAGGTTTGGAGATAAAAATGCTCTACTAAATTAACCACAGAACCCCTAAATGAGTGAAAAGAATACAAAAAACTTCAACTTCTCTGCTCCAGTGATTGCCCCTTGAGAGTAGAAGATGCAAGACACCTTCTACAGCAAGTGGAAACAATCATTGTACTTTGTCCTTGTGATCTATTTTTGACAGAAATAAGCTATATGGGTTCCCTATAGAAACAGAATGAACTGTCCCCACTGAGAAGCCTAGACATCCGAAGTGCTAGGATGAACCTAGACGTAGGGTTCCACGGTTTCCACAAGAAGCTGGTTCTAGTTCAGCTCTTATTAGAAGACAGAGGAAGACTATAATTCTGCCCCATAATCCCCACAGCCATCCTTGAGCACTTATGGAGCACATAGGATGGATGTAGAACACTGGCACAAAGGTAGAGAATACACAGAGGATTAGCTAGCAAGTACAGGTGCCGTGTTTGACTTCTAGATTGCACATCAGCTATTCACTCTGTTTTAGTATAAGACCAGCTCATTCCTTCTATTCTGAAAGTTCTTATTTCAGTTCCCAGTATTGGCCAAGTCAGTGGCTATCATGCAACTGTTAATTTTTATGTTTTAATGATGTAATAAATGTCAATTAGAGAAATCATCATGTTATAATTAAGAAGGACCAACCCCAACCCCTTCTGAAGCTTTAGAACAGACCCTAGAAGGAAATCAATCATCATCTAAAAGCTCTATCTTATTTTTCATTTTCAGAGTCTTCTGGTTGGAAGGCAATTGAAATAAGAAATCCATCAAACTTCCTGCTCCATTTTTCTGACTGAAGTGGTTTGAAAGAGTTCAAATAAGGATGCTAGAATTCAGAAGACCTCTCCAGATTTGACCACTGAACTTTCTGTACTCTGACCATCACTGGAGGCATAAACACTGCCCACACCAAAGCATGGGCAATACACAATTGCAAAGAGTAATGCAACTTCTTGTCACTTCGGTTCCATTACACATACCCTCCAGGAGCAAAACCGAGTAGGAAGCTGCCATGCCCCAGGACCTTGAATCTTCTTCTCTAGACTTTCAAGCTGAGACACCTCCATGAATGAAGAGTGATCTTGGGCAAGGATATTTAAAGGACATTCAAATAGTTTCACCCCCCCCCCCCCCCATAAAACGACTGAGAAAATTAAAAACTGGAATCTAGACTATCAGATTACTGGAGGTCAGGAAGCAAAGATAGACAGAATCTGCTTTAGATGATTATGAAAGGAACAATTAGCAAAATTCAACTCTGATCACAACATCCTACAAATTGGGATGACAGGCCAGACTAGGGAAGTACCCAAGCATGAACCCAGGGATCAGAAATGAAGTCTCGTGAAAAAAAAGGGTATCTGATAGCAAATTAGACAAATCACAGACACTGCTGCTGGCCAGTGAGTTTTAACCACAGGGCTACCCTAACACAAGGATAGATTCTGACACAGAGGGCAGCCTTTCAGAGAAGGTAATGTACATATGTGCTAAAATATCCCTTTCTGTGGAGTCACTTGCCCCTTCTTGATGCCAGTATAAAAGGAAGAGAATGATCCTGGTTATTTTATCCTTCCAAGCACAAGAAATAATCCTTATGCTCTAATAAAAAAAAAATAAATAAATAAAAAAAGAGGCCAAAAGTTTAAATAAAGGTTAGCTGATGGAAGATGAGGAGGAAAGAGCAGAAAATGAGAGAGAAAGGGCTAGGAGGGAAAAAGGGAATATAAGAGGGTAAGAAAGACAAGAGGAGGAAGGAAAAGGCACATAAACAGAAGGGCAAGGTCATCAGCAATAACTGCTGCTAGCCCATGGAATTGTTTGGACAAAAGAAGCATGATCGGGGGTCACCATAAACTGTTTCTTTAAATTGCTTGTTACAATTTTACTAGGAAAGCATTGCACCGGGGCTCTGCCCGCTTCCCTAGCCCTTTCCTTCAATATCCACCGAGCACAAGCCTCTGAAACCATGTCTAGCTCATTTCCTTAAAGGCATGCAAGCTGCTAATTCTGGGAAGGACAGATAGTCAGGAATAACAAATACAGCCAAAATTAGATTAAAATAACCTGCTGATAAACAAATTACTCACCAAAAATAAATAGCGGATTAAGCCCTGGTGAGAGTGGGGATCCCTATAATCACATCGCCACCGTGTGGCTGCCGGGGACCAGCCGGCTCGGGCTGGGGGTGGCGGCAGCATCGCGGCCACCTTCGGTCCGTGAAACCCAAGGGATGGTTGTCCAGGCTTATTTGTCAGGCAGAGAGCTTCCCTTCCGCCCCATAACAAATAAAAATAGCTCTTCGGCTTTATTCCACGGGGTGAGTTCAGCACAGGGAGCTGTGAGAGGTGCCGCTGGCTTTGCCCTGCTTTCACCCAGGCAAGATATGAAGGCAGGTGTGGAAAGAAGGACCAGGTCACAGGAGGATGGATGGACCACCCAGGGCACCCTGGGGCTGAGAAGAGGCACTGGGAAGGATGCTCTGCCTCAACATGCCTCAGTTGTTCTACAGTCATCTGTAAAATACAAAGTTCCACCATAACATCCAAGAGAAGATTCCTGGTGCTGCCATAACATTCCAGCTCCATTACAGCTGCTTAATAAGCAGCATATTCAGCCTGTAAAATGATGTAGCTCTGCTACAGTGAGTTGACAGCATGGTGGAAAGACACCATAGAAAAGCTGCAGGGCAAGGTAGGAAGGATCTGTGACAAGCTGTTTGTTTCCTGCATGTGGGCAAAACTGCAGCAAGAGCCATCAGGAGAAGGGCACTCAGGAGGTCAATGTGCAAGAATTGAGAAAGTCCTCTGGGCTGCAGGAAAAGAATCAGCATTGAGGAAGAAGCTGAATGTCAGGTAAAAAAAATATCTTCTTTGCACTAGTATCCAAGCTTTTACCCATAGCAATTTGCAGGGATGCCATTGAAAGTGACCTAAACTTCTGTTGCTTCTTTATTCACCATCTCTATCTTTATAGATTTTCTTTCTTGCATTGGAGAATAAGACCATAAAGGGCCCCGTTGTCCTTTTCTAAGTTTCTAAACTTTCCTTTCTTCTTGTGGATGAAGCACAGCATAGGTTTGTAGAGTCCCATCACACTCAGGCTGAAGCTGTTAAGGATGTGACAGTTTCACAGGGAGTCCCTCAAAATTGGGCACTTTCTGGCCCTATTTTTTTAATTTTTTTTTTTAAATGCTTTACCTCCAGCAAAACAGAATTTCTTTGACATCGCCCAGCAAATGTATTATTGCAAATTTCTAGCAAAGCTCACAATAAACACACTAGTAACTCAATATGATAGAAATACAGGGATTCCCAACTGTAGCCCACTTTATATTTCACACAAAAGGGCTTCTGGATACTCTGCCATGTAGTTTCCTTTTTTTCTTCATTTCTTTTCACAAGTAATTTTCAAGTGCTGCTTTTCTATGAACACCAAGGTGCTAAGGCCATGGGGATAAGTAAGTTAACTGTGACAAGCCAAGCTCCCCTGACACGCTCATAAAAAACAATTCAGCTCTTTCCCAGCCATGAAAAATTTATCTCCAGAAGAACCACATGTATTTTCTGCATGTCCTAATGCAAACCTCCCAAAAGGCAGAGTTTCCTTGTTTGTATGCAGCTACCAGAGGACACTCTAGGTTCATGCCCGAGGGTCACATCTCCCAAGGCACAGGACAAGGATAAAACTAACAAAGTCCTGACCACTGAGCATCAGACTGCAGAAAACCTCCGAAAACTGAGGACAAGTTGGGTGCTAGTGAGCTAGAGTACTCTGCTAGGAGGAAAAGAAGTGACACCATTTTCGCAATCCCAGTTCCACTTAGGAGAACAGCAGATGATTTCCTAAAACTAAATTCCCAAGAGATTGTTTCACAGCTTCCCTTGGTAATTATTTCTTCACTTCAATGCACTGTCCTCAATGCTAAGCCCATAGCATTGATAGAAATAGAAAATGATCCTATAAATATCCTGGGACAGCAGAAGTTCACTTCCTGGTACTTACCATAAAGCAGGAGTATGAGAGAAAATATAAGCTGCTCCACAGTTTTCAGCTCTTGCTCCACTTTTCCACCCTTCTATGTGAATGCCTTTCTATTTTAAATGCTAATTTTGCTTCTGCATTGCAAGCAGCTCCGGCAGATCCCCCCTGCACCCACCACTCCCTTATTAAGATTTAGAGTCTGAAACAGAAGGTGCTCCCTTGTTGCAATAATGTGACCTTTACATTTGGGCAGCAAGGTTAATACAGGAGCATTATTTCAGAATTCATCACTTTAGCTGGTGAAACTCAGATGCAATCCCATCGCAATATGCTCATTTAAGCAGCACTTCCAGGACTACAATTTTTCACAAATACATTTATTCCTAATGCTATGAAAAAGAGAAAGAGGTGGGGGGGGAGAAGGACAATACACCATCATGATTTATTATAGAGCAGAATGTCTGCATTAGCAGAGTGCTCTTTCTTAATCAAAGCTTTATTAAATTCTAGTAATAAAAAGCTAAGTGTTTGGGGATGGGTTAAAGGCAAAAGGGTAACGTGTTCACTGCAGGGGCAGTCACCCCAGCAGTGTGTGACAGGGAATCCATGTTAAGATCTCCAACATCCCCATGCACTGGTACCCACCAGTGCAGAGGCACCCCAGCAATCCCCAGGCCCAGGCCTGGCTTTAAGAGCTGCGTGTCACCCACCCTGAGAAGCTGCCAAAGGGATTAAGGCCACTTCTTTCTGACCGCTGGAGTTTCCCAAGCCTTTCCCACTAGCAGCATCGTTACCAGGTGGGCACATTGGAACCACCACCAGGTGGAGAGTCCAAGAGGTCCTGTCCCCACACTGCAGTGACAAAGGAAGCTGCCTTGGATCTGACCCTATAGATAGGATCTTTATCTCCCACTGCACTAAGCCCCAGGGCAAACAATGATCCCCAAATACTCAGAACATCCCCCTCATCTCACAGACTTGCAGCTAATTCCTGGGACCCCAGGCATCTCCTCCCTGCTTCATATCTGTAGCCCAGGGGCCTCCAGGAAGCACCACAGATGTGCAGGGAGCTACTGCATCATTGCCTGTCTTTTCTAAGCAGGGCGCTCTTTGGGATTTAAGGTGAAGGAGGAACAAATGGAGAGTGAGGTCCAATGGGATCAGAGTGTCCAGCAGTACAGCACAAAAGGGAATACAAAGAAAAAAAGCTTACTTGATTTCAGCAAAGCTGCCAGAGCCTCAATGGCTGCCCTGGGGAAAGAAAAAAAAATGGAGAAATAATGTCAATTTCTTCGATAATTTTTGTAACCTTCATCTTCTCAGTCTCCTGGGCCGGGCTCCCCAGCTAGTCTAAACTGACAGCCTATCACTGACTTTGACAGAGCTGCAGTGTTTTGCACCAGCACCAGATCCAGTCCCCGCAGCTGACTCAGTTATTCTAACAGGCCATTAGCCCTCTGGCTTTAATGTTACACTGATTTGTAGTGACCATTAAACTGAATGCAACACCCACATATCGAAAGTAATGAAGCAAGTCTTTAAACCGCTGTCCTAGAGCTATTTCTTTGTATCAGAGACTTAACATAGGCCCATTCCAGGCACTGGTGCCTCTATCCACACTAGCAGATGATAATTTCCACATCAAGTGGGGACATCCATGGCAGTATTCCCACCCAGATTCCACTCTACTCTTTTTCATTTTCTCAAGCTTCACTCCCTCATCTCTCCTCCTATTTAACTGCAAATTGTCTTACTTTTTTGCAGTCATATCAGTGCCTTTTATTAGAGTGGCATAAAGGCCCCTGCTCAGATCAAGACCCACGATGCTAGGGCTGTGCCCCATAGAACTTAGAGAAGAAACAGGTAGAGGGGAGAGACACTAATGGACATTTGTCTTGGCACCTTTTTATGCACACGTAATGCATGAGGGTAATGAGGCTGTTGAACTCAGCACAATACACTCTGAACAGAAGCTGGTCACTAACATTTGCAGCTAGGAAAGCTGTATGGAGCCATCCCTGCTTCCCACTTTCTGGAAACAGATCCCTTCATGTGGGAGAAGGCCAGCCACATAGGAGATTTTCTTACCTAGACATTCTGCTGGAACAAGAAGATCCATGTTCTAACCTGGCTTACCGCTGTGAAGTTTCAAGTGCCCACTGTTTATTGAATAAATACAGCTGCAAACCCCTCCATGCCCATGGATTCCTAACAATGTAATCTCTTTATAAACCAATCCCCAAATAAAATCATATTAACTTCCATACTGAGCCAATTATTCCTGCTGCAGGAAATAAATATTTGTCATCAAGCTACTGTTCATTTCATGTTCAAATAGCATCTGAGAATAAGAAAAATTCAGCTGCTGCTTCTTGCTGACACTGGGTTCTGGCCCTCTCTAATATAAGCCTTCCATAATGAAACTGTCAGAGTTCAACATCAATATCATATACAAATACAGCAAAGGCCCTCAAATGCATACATAATATCAAATCAGCAGATAAGCTAAAATCTAAGCAGTGGAAACATGATGATAGGCTCACTGTTGTTCTGCCTGCACTTACACAGCAGGCATCAGCTGGTGAGAGGAAGCCTGGGCCATTTTTAAGCCATTCTGCACATTCAGAAAAGGGATATGTGACATTCCCTGAGCAGCCTTTCCCTTAGTTTTTACTTTGGGACAAAATAAACAGACTCTAAGCAAATAAAATCTCCTTTCATAGCATTTCCTGAAGCTCAATGAATGTGTCCTTTAAGAGTAAAGGACACATTTAGAGTGGCCTCTGCAGCCCTAAGGCAACGTCCCCATCCCAAGTCAGAGCGTCTTAAGGGGAAGACCAGGATGTTTCTACTTCCATGCCCAAGAGACCCAAGACGTTCCAGGAGGCAGCTAGCATTACAAAGGGGGTGCCCATGAGCACATGCAAAGAGTTTTTGCAGAGTTTTGCCACTGTCATTAATGTCAATGCTGCCAGCAAGT
>JAUBOD010000318.1:292217-324193 GCA_032353885.1 Nothura maculosa | reverse complement strand
TGCACGTGTGCCCCCCCCCCCCCCCCCCCATACACCTGCATTGGATATCCCTGCTATTCACACCAATGGAACTGAGAAAAAATGGGCTATCAACTGGCTTTATTATAAACTGATCCTATAAAATATAGAAAACAACTTTCCTGGGGCAGAGCTTCATATGAGACAGGCAGGGTGGTCTACAGAAAGAGCCCATATCCCTCATTTCACAGTGCTCAACTTAGAGTTCTTAAAGTCCCCATGAGTTTCATCTTTTTTCATATGGCATTTTCTTCAGCTATGGGCATTCCTGGAGACACTCACACAGCGATGGCACCAATGACCTGAAGACATCAAATGCCTAAAGAAACCAATAAAGTTCATGAGTCACAGTCTCGGGGGAATCAGAGATACTTGGCATATACCCAGATAAGGTCAATCAGAGCTTGGGAGACTGTTTCTAAATAACCCAGGGCTTTGCCACTGGAAAAAATAAATAGAACTATGTATCTTGTTTCCACATCTTAGCTGGCTAAATAAATAGCTCTGATAGTGCACTCTGCAGGGCAGATTCTTAAAGTGACCTTGGTCTTGCTGGTCCCTAGGACTGGAGAATGTGGGTGTATCCACAAAAGAAGTGGTGCATTTTCAATGCCACATTCCTGGCAACTGATGAAAGAGCAAGGATAATCTCAGCCCCCACAGTTGCTGGCTGCTCCTTCCCAGCAGCAAGGCAAATCATGGGGGCACGTAGTTATGAACTGGAGAGAAGATATCAAGGGCAAATACAAAGGGATGACCAACCATTTGCTGGGAGGACACTGCAGGATAGGCTTGCTCTATAGGCAAGTTAGACTAATGTCCTCTTTAGGTTCCATATTTATAGCCAAAAAGCCTATGCCAAAAAGCAACATATGCTTTTATGACCTACCAATTACACTAGAATAACTCACTCCATTTCTTTGGGAAGGGCTTTGCAACCTTTCTGTCAGATGACCTGAGCACATACTGGACCAGACAAAGCATATTTGCCCCCTTTACTTTCCTCCCCATATCAGTAAAACCCATTTATCCCTTCTTCAGTCACCTCACAAATCCTTAACTAGAGCTAGTCAAAAAATAGAAGGTCATTTTCACACATCCCCGCCTCCACTTTCTGATGAACTGGAGAGATGCCTGGGATTTTCAGACCATGTCTAGCTCAAGCATTTGTTAACGAGGAGAAAGAAGATCTGCAACCCGCCCTCCAGTCTGGACTTCCAGTCTCAGGACCTAAATTCCTGTCAGTGACATCCCTTGAGGATATTCTCCTCCTGTATGGAACAGGGAAAGCAGTGTTTCTAAATGGACTGCAAGCAAACACGCTTCTCACCAAATAGTAAGAGGAAAATAGTGCCTTTAAATAGGTTTCAAGAGCTTTTTAAATCAGAATGGGTTTGTGTTAAAGTCCAGTGCTGCTTCTAGCATAAAACTCACCATTTACACTGAACATTCTCAGCAGCTCCTCGTTATTAAATGAAAAAAGCAGCTTTGAAGCCTGTGCAAGTCAGCTGAGAGGGTACCGGGCTTCAGCTCATCTATGGTTTCTGCAGGTGTAGGTGGGAGACAAATCTCCTCTTTCTTTGAGTTAGTCCCAGGAAGAAATTTCTTCCCTATGATGCACCATCATGAATTTGCTGGCCTGCAAATGTATTACAGAAGTCTCAAAATTTTAGTAGAAAAAGAGAATTGCAAAACTGAACTAGCAGTGAGGAAGCTTAAGTAGTCACCAATTAATGTTTTAAGAGACTTTTTCCAAATGGAAACTATACCCAAGCTTTTTGGCAAGAGTGGAGTTTTACTGAGGGAAATTGAGGTCGTATTTTCAAGCTTCCCTTCTCTCCTCCACACAAAATATTCACAGGAGAGCTCAAAACAATTCTAGCACATTGGATAAAAGGAAACAAGAAGCAAATATTGTAAGTTCACAGTCTAGAATCACTGCAATCAGTGCACTTTTTTTGAAGTGCACTATACTGATAATTCTAGACGGCTTTGCAGACTCTATCATGATAACACTCAGCAGCACCAGCTGCACCTCCAAAAGAATCTCAGTAAGATGGTTTAGAAATGTGTCCCAGATCCTGAGATCTCACCACCTCAGAAAAAGCAGGGAACAGAAAAAAGAAACTATGCACAAAGGCCTCATTAAAAAAAAAAGCCTTCATATAGCTCAAATCATTCCTTAATGTAAAGGACACCCAGTAGAAGACCCAAACCTGTTACACCAAGATCCTGACCTATGAGACAAACACATAGGTAGAACAAACACTGTCTAATCACAGCTAAGCATCTCCATAGGAGGATGACCAGGAAAGTGAGTGGAACTTGTCTGCTTAGTTAAGCACAGGCATAAAGCCATCAATCACTTCCAGTTGCCCCACAAGTCAAGGCCAGGGCTCTGGAACTAACTCATCTTGAGTGTCCCTACTTCATATAAAGCAGCTCTCCATGCTCCACAAGTCTTAAGGATTAACGTGAGGCCTGAGGGGAATCTTGGAGAGTGCTCAGATATCCCAGGAATATAGGGATAATATTTGACTTGGGTGATATCAAAACTCTCTGCAACAAACATTCTGATCTCATATTTTTGGACTGACCACAGAACTGAAGCTGTGAAGTTGTTGCATGTACTTAGTACTATACTAGAAAGTCAAAAATATAGGCAAAAATGAGCTGGCTTCCATTAACAAGGCAGCTGCATGAAGTTATGCATCTGCTGGGCCTACTTGTTATCTTATTAGTTAGGCACACTCCTCTTTGAGCACGTGTGTGTGGTTTTTTTTGGTTTTTTTTTTTTTTTTAATAACCTCAGACTACAGGCAGAAGTTCTGGAAGAATTCTGCATTTAGCCAGTGACAGCAGTACATGCTGAGGTAAAAGTTCAGCTTCTACAGTTAGTGGAAAGTTACACAAATTTCTTTTCATATAAGGTGTTGTGTAACTGGCCACATTGGTAGAATTGGTTATTTATCTTTGACAGTAACAAGAGGACATGATTTGCCAGTGTGCCCACTCAGGGCCCTCAGCCAACCCCTCGACCATAGCTAAGCAGGAAATAAGACTTTTGTGTCGTGTATCCATCTGCTTCTCATGTACACACCATGTACCCAACATGCCTAATCTATAATCATTGCACAAACCATGAGCTGCACCCATGTCCAGTCCAGGCAGAAGCAGGACCTGGCTGAGAGCTGCCATATCCTGCTGAAACACGCTTGAACAAGTATGCACCGAGTGCACCACAAGGAAGCACATGCCTAAGAAGGGAACTGGCAGGTTCTAGTTGCTTAATCCAACGTGGTTGTGTGGTGACAGGTCACAGCAGTTAAGTTCTTGCCACTGTTTTAAGCAGGTTACATATGTGTGTTTTGTCCTTCTGCATGTCTTTTTGTCCTTTTGCAAGTCCTCTTGTTTTTCATGTTGTAAAATTTGCTTTGAAAGGCAAGTGGAGACAAGACCAGAAAGTAAGTCTTGAAGGCTAACATTCAGCTTTAAGGAGGAGACAAAGAAAACTTATTCTCTTTAGAAAAGAATTACTTGAAATATTTGGAACTGGCTTAAAGACAGGCCAGATTAATATTAGCAAGAACTTTCATACTTCAAAACTATCATGACAACCTAGTCACGACCATCTACAAGAGAAGATACAGAACCTGCCACAAATCCACTGTACCTCCTCCTGGGACCACTGTTGGCTCTTGCAAAAGGGTAGACAGAACTAGATAGTTGATTTCTGAGAGGTACTTCTTAAAATTCCACCCTGACTGGAAAATGAAAGGCAATATCTTGGAAAAAAAGACTCTCATCTCCCTGTAGGGAAAGTCCAAATGGCCACCATCACATGATGAATCACAACAGCAGCACATATTTCAAGGAACTATTTCTGTCTGTTAAAAAAAAACCCTGCAGATTTAAAGTGAGTTACAGTTGTATGTTCATTTCTGATTCTTTTGCTTTTTTTTTCTTTGCCAAAATTTTGTTTCTTGCTGGCTCAGAAAGATGAGTTCCTTTGGGGGCTACTGCCTACCTGACTGTCCTGACATGTCTCTTGCTGTAGGGAGTGATGACTTTGAAAAGCAGCTCCATGGCTCCATTGATGCCAAGCGTGGTTCCTGCAGTAACTAAGCCAAGGAAAAAGAAAAGCAGTCAGATGTGAAGCAGACAGTCTTGAATGCTCAATTTAGAAGTGAAGCAGGGAAGGGTGTAGCTATCCCTGGGGCTGCAAGCTCCCAAATAGACTTCACAGATCATTCTACAAATGTAGTCACTGAAGCACAGAGCTGTTCACAGAGAGCCCTAAGCCAGGGTCACACTCAAAGCAGGTATTCTAGTATCCTACCCTCCATTCCTCAATTCCCCAAAGCCATTTTTCCAGTACATATTGTACTCTATGAAGGACAAATAATAGTTAAGTAGGATATATCCCAGCAAAGTGACAGGTCTCAAATTCATCCTGCATTTTCCAGCAGCAGTTCCACGAGGCTGGCTTATTTCATAGGAACATAGAGGGCTGAACTTTCTCCTGTAGTATTTTTCAGAGTTATGGAAGTGATTTGTGGGAGGGATGTTTCTGAATTCAGCTAAATTCCAACTAGGTCAATTTTATCTTTAAGTCTTCACTTAAAACACAGAATTTCTAGAGATGCATTTGGCAACCAGTTCTAGAAGTGCCCAGTGTAGAAACTGTTTAGCTTAGGCAAGACTTATGTGGAAAGAAGGGAGAATACAGCTCTGAAAATTAAGTGCAACTCAATGGGGTGAAAGAATCACTATCAACAGCATCCAGAGGAAGACCTGGCTGCCTGCACTGCTGGGTTTTGGCTGGTTTCTAGGTATCTCTCAAGCGGGCATCAGAGAGTTGCCAGAAGGCCCATCATCTCCTGCAGGACCTACAGTTCCCCGCCAAGTTGTCCTGTGATGGAAAGCATGGGAGGGTTTGCCAACTACTTTCACAGTAGCTGGTAATTCATTAGAGACAGGACATTGTACGAGGCTGCTTTAGCTCATCCTGTGGCAGGATGCAGCCTGCCACACAGGACTAGTATCAGAGGTTGTGAAAGGAGCAAGATAAGACAAAGAACAGGTACAAATATTGTGACAAGAACTAATGTTTTTTACTTTTACATCTAAGCACTCTCAGAGCTTTATATGTTTCTAGAACCTCTCTACTTCCACTCCACAAAATTCATTTTTCAGACTGGAGCGTGTTCCCTTAGTACCACAGCTATACAAACCTTCACTTAGCCTTCTCTGCCTCTTCACAGATGGTCACAGAGCCCATCAAGTCAGAATGACTCTGGGAAGGGGGAAAGCACAATTGGGTTTGAGGTAGGAGAGCAGCAGAGCTGCTACAGCAAAGGAGCAGCAGCTGAGAGGGCTGAGCTCGGGGTCTGAGAAACAGAAAGGAAGGTTGCATCGTGGCATGCCAAAATCCCTGAAAATCTGCAGTTGAAATGTAATGCAGCTGCACTGAAGGAAGGCAGAGAGAAAGTGTAGATGGTCATTTGGGGTGGGAAGCAGCACAGGTTTGTTACACAGCTGTGAAACCTGAATAAAAGCAAGTTGCAGCTTCTCAGCTCAGCTGCATTCTCAGTCACACTCAGCCTTTCAAAGGCTGCTTATCATGAGGAGAAGGGTTGAATGTTGAGGTTTGGCTGCTTGCCCAAGAATCCCATAGTCTGAAACTAGCTCCTGTACAAATAGGAGGGACCTCCAGGGCTACGAGCCAGGAATGCTAAATCTTAGGATGCATATAGCAGGCCACAGACAGGACGACTGTCAGGAGCTGGGTGAGGGGAGCAGGGAGGGAGAGGGAATAGATAGTGAGCAAATTTGTACTGACAAACTCCCCTATAATAGGAAAATCCTGCATGAATGTGCAATGATGCTTTGAGGTGATACTGGAAATCCTATTGCTCAAGTCACTTAATAGAAGTGCAGAGAGGGCATAGGAGTAAGATGATCAAGCATTAAATTCCCAGCTCTGACTGGTACTTCTGAGGGACTCAGAATTTGTCAGTGATTTTTTGGTACCTCTGCTTCCCCGCCTGTATTTCCCTCTAGCTACTGTAAGAATCAATACGATCAACAACTGTGAGACATTTGGCTATTATGGTAATAGGAACCACATGCAGACATTAGACACTCAGGTCTCAAAGCCAACTACATTCTGTAAATATTCTGAAATAAGAGATCATTACCATAGATATTTTTCACTGTAGCATTTGTATTTTCACAGGCTAGAGACAGGGGATATTGTGCAGCTTTCCAGTGCAGGGTCCCTTCAGGAACAGCAATTTCTAAGGCCAATCTAGGCCTTTCGTGCCTAACTCTGTACATTAATAGTGCACAGTCACTAACTTTCAAACAGGAATGATGTTTTGTTGCACTAAAATGACTACAAAAGAGCTCCAGTAAGTGCCACCCCAAGGAAAGGGGGAAAATCCAGGCACTCACCACTAGAAGCGCAGACCCGCAGCACCCAGAGGCAGTGCGTGAGGTTCAGGTGGTGGCCAAGGTTTTTTCTTGCTAGGCTCAATATCACATCTGTTGCTTCCAATCTTTGCACTTTCAGCCCAAACTTCCTATCTGAGGAGAAGAGGAGGGAGGCAGGGGAGAGGAAAAAAGCAAACAGGAATAAAACTATTGCAAAAACAAACAAACAAAACAGTTCTCTGCAGCAGAGAAGATAGACATATTTGCAACAAATCTTACATATAAAAATAAGGGTCTCTTTGCAAATACATTTAGGCATTCCAATGCAGCAAATCAGTATTATTGTCAAGATACATTAAGGTGCCAAAAATATACAGCATTTACCTTGTGCAAGGCTCTCCATATACTAAATCAGACTTTACAGCTTAAGGGAAACCAGAACGAAGTTTCCATCAGGGGGAGCCTGAAGCCATGAGGCCAGGACAGAACACAACCCCAGTGCAAGAAGCTCCTCTACCTGCTTTGCTTCTCCTCAGAGCCTCACATCCCAAAGTCACCATGGGAGGAGACCCATGGTGTCTCCAGCTGGGGGTCTCCTCCCCAAGCTGGGTGTTTAGTGCTGGGATTACTCGTTGCTCCCGTTACCTCTGCGGCCCACGCAGGCCAGCAGGCGAAGCAGCGCCAGCAGCGTGTCCTCATCGGGCGGCTGGGCGCGAGCGGCCGTGGCCAGGGCCTGCAGCAGGGCCTCGCTGCCCCCCTTGCTGATCAAGTAGTGGATTCTCCGGTCGGTCCCTGAGGAAAGAGGGGCAAGAGGAGGGGCACTGCTAAGTACATGTTCAGCAGCTGCAACGCATGGCCATAACGAACACTCCCAGGTGCCTGGGCCTAGCTCCCAGGTGCCTGCACTTAGTGGTGCTTGGTGTGAATGGCCCCTCATCAGATCACTACAAACCTAAGATATCTGCAGCCTTTACAATGGCTCTCAAGCATCCCTGGATCAGGGGGGACACAACCATGTGCTCTGCTTCCTCTTGCCTTGGCCTTTGTTTCCTTATGAACCCATGTCCAGTGAGAGTTTTCTGTTGCACATTGAAATGCGGCAGAGAAGAATAAGCAGAGACACCAGCGGATTTCAAAGGAGGCAAAAGCTCAGTGATCTTTTCTTAGATATTGAAAATTAAATAAGCAGTGGAATAAAGTTCCAACAGGCTTCAGCCAAATGAAGAGGAATCCTAGGGAAGCTTTGGAGGCAGCTTTCAAACAAAGCTGGGTCTCCAAAGAAACCACATGCTAATCCTGTGAGTCCTACTGTGTCAACAAATAATGATCCAAAGGCTGCTCAGGCCAGCTGTGAGTTGTTCAGGTCTCCACATTTTGGGGCTGCACACTGAGCCCCTGGAGTTTCCAGGGGGGAGATGGTGCCATCTCTCATCCGTGTCGTGAATCCTGTCATCTAATTGCAGAGCTCTGCCACACAACTTCAAAGGAGAGGCTCAGCTGGACAGAGCACATCTCTGGTGGGGCTGGAGCAGTGGGGATGCAGGAGGCCGCCAGTGCTCGCAGATGCAGGCCCTTGCAGCCTAGCAACTCAGTCTGCTTGAAAATTGCTTAAAAAATGACATTTTTGAGGTGGAGCAGGAGAGAAAAGCAATTCTCTTTCAGTTCTTTTGCCAAGTCATTTATTTCTTCACGTGTTTTGGACACGTGCAGCACATCCTTGCTACCATGGGAGGAGGTGTCTCTCAGGGAGGTGCATCTCCATCAGAGACCCCATGACTGGAAAAGCCAGGCTTCTGTCCCTGCCTGAAAACTCTCTCTCTCCAGTGGCTTTATCAAATGTTTCCAGTGTTTAAGCAGCAGGAATTATGAAATAACAAAAATCCCATGGGTATCTTATATCTCCCAAAATTAAGACATTTTTTCTTTAACCAAATAAAACACCCACTCCTCTAAACCACATAGTAAGGACTGTATAGCTACAGGTACAATTCATGTGTTACCACCATGCAGGCTGGATTCATGTAGCTATGATCCCCCTGCCCTGTACTAGGATCTCCTGCCCACAGTGGGCCAGCAGTCCTTGCTTCAGAGCCATGCTTCCTTACCCAGAGAGAGCAGGTCGCTGAGAACACCGAGAATATTCAGGATGGCATCCTTGTCACGTGAGCTCTGAAATGGAAGCACAGATTTCAAAGATAAACTCAAAATACTGACCATCTTTCCTGCAAAAGACTTTGTGCTGTAAAGGGCGGCAAGAGGCTCTCAAGCTCAGTCCCTCAGTTTTGTGCCCTGTACCGTGTTGATTCATACCCTGACCGACTGCCTTGACTGGCTTATCCCCAGACCTGCTTCGTTACTGTGGACTTGTCTGCTGATTTGAGCTTTTGGCTGAACATGGAACCATCATCAGACTTGCTCTATTTGCCTGGCCCCTTGAAGGACCCCTTGCCTTTACCTTGAAGCAAGATTGAGTACCACACCCTCCAAGCACATATTCTGCTTTAAATAAATAAAAAAAAATGCGCTAGAGGAAATGAGATAAACAACTAGAGGAGAAGACAACACATGACATGTACTGTCTATTTTTGGCACAGTAGGCCTCTACTTGAATCCTCCTGCAACCAAAGAGATTTCACTGCCGAGAATTCATCTCCGGTCTGCGTTGTTGAATGAGAGATTTGGGTTCTGTTCTGAATTTCTTAATTTCCATACAAATACAATACAACCCCATACAAATTTCCTGTATATATATATATATAAAAAACCCTTTCATTTATGTGGCCTTGATCCTGAAGAACCTCATATGTTTCTCATAAACTATAATGGAATCACTTTATCTCCTATTAAATTATTACAATGGTGTAATACTTTACAAGTATGTGACTCCTATATTCCTGAATGTTTAAGTACTTCAGATATATAACCTGCTGGTACATATTCTAGACATATTTTACCAGAAAGACTCAACCTTTCTCTGACATTTTAAAATTATACAACAGGACATTTAAGACAAGGATTTGAGAAGTACCATCTATGGGAAAGAAAATGCAGAAAGAATATTAAGAAAATACCTAATTTCAGTCTGTAATAATGGATATAATTATTGCAAATGGACAATTTCCTTGCAGGGGATCCCTGCCGAAGTCATTGCACATGCTGAAATGGTTTTGAGGGTTGTATAGCTAATTATGCTGTTGCATATCATACCTTCCTTTATTGTAGTGAGGAAAGATGTATATTGAGTGAGACATGGGAATGCAACAGAGGAAAGAACAGTGGTCAGCCGGGAGAATCCAGTTTCTACCTCTGACCATTACCATGGGATGGTTGGCAGCTCACTTCAACCACATCTTGGTGTATGTTTGATAATTGTATGTGCCTTCTTTTTCACATAATGTCTAGTGCTAATGTTTCCTAAATTCTTTGTCCTTAACTTTACATATTCTTAGATTTTTTACCATAATTATTAACAAACAAAACTCTAAATCACTGAAAGTTAGAATTCCCTTTGTGCTGGTTTTGGCTGATTGTCAGTGCTTCTAAATGTGAATTGCTTAGTGCATGTTTCATGCTGGGATGAAAGTGCAACAAGAAGGAGAGTATATTCACAGGAATAAGATGAAAGAATAAGAAGTGGTCTGGATAAGGGGTAGGAGGAGAAGAGTTAGGCTAGGATGAGAGACTGGAGCAAACAGAAAGGGAATTGATGCTGAAATCAGGATTTAGTGAGGGTAGTCTGTGAGCCCTGCCTTCTTTCTGAAGAATACATAAAAATTTAGGCTTTTAATGACCCATGTTGAAATTGAAAAGATCAGTATGATGGGATTTCTCGTTCTCTTAAACCAAGATAAACAGAATATGAAATCCAATAACCTTGGGCCCACCAAGTGTAGCTATTCTCATTTTAAAGGTGGAGACAGGACCAAACAGATGAAAGCGTGTAAAAGGATCAAAGCAGTCCTGAAGACCATTCCTTTTAGATGGCATATCTAGTTTACATTCACCTTGCTAATTTATTTCTTGATTTATCAGTCATAATCCTGAGCTGTTTCTCTCAACTCTTGCACTAAATTCAGAGGAAATAGTGTGATCAGGGCCCTCTTACTAGGAGACCCTTGGCATTTTTTTAGCATAGGGACTTAACACTCATGGCAAGTTGTCGGGTGTGATGAGTATTCACCACCAATTTGCTGACTCGAGGAAGAGTATCTGTTCTCAGCACATTTTTAAATATCAGCCTAGACTAAATCAGACTGTCCCCTGGTTTTGTCTTGCTGCCTCTCCATATCTCTTTCCTCTGTAGGTGGATGGATTACACATTAAGATTTCAGTAATGAAGTCTTCATTGATTTATGCTCCTATTACACTGGGTTGTTTATTTTAACTAATTGGATTGTGGGTTTCCTAAGCCATTAACACAAATAGTGATGACATAAGATATCCTCTGAGTTTCCATATGCTTTATCCAGGGACGCAAATGAACAAAGAACTTGAGGACACACAAAAGATCAAGCTTTAAATTGTGCAAATTAGAGTTGAGTGATATTGCCAAATACTTCATCTGAATAGTTATTAACACCAAAACTACAAGCATGTTTTTGCCCCATATGCTCCCCTTCCTCCAGTGCAACACGTAATTTGTATGTTTACTGAAACAATAGATAAAAACAAATGAGTCCCATTGTAAATTATAGCAAATTTCCCACTAACTTCAGTGGCACTGGGATTCCAACTCATTAATAGTACAGAAAATTTTAGAGCAGCACAGCTGCAATTTACAACAACACAATACAGAAAAAGGATCCCTAAAGCTGCAGTTGTCTGATGAAAAAGCAACTTGCCTGTTCAGTAGAGACAGCTCAAATCTTGACTAATTGCCTGAAAAATCATCAAAGGAATCTGAACAGTGATTTTCTGTTATAATTAATTGTTTAATTAATTAATATTCACACCAAACTGTTTGTGGTTGAATTACCAACAAAGAAATCATTCACAAAACTGTTCAGTAAGTCTTTTTGAACAGTAAGTAGGAATGAGAAGAAAACCACAACTTGTGCTAGATCTAAAAAAGATGAATAAAGTAAATTCATTAATGCAAATTACTTATTATTTAATAAATAAAAGAGACTTTTTAATTGAAAGATATATTTAAATGCTAAAGAAAAAAAAAAACATAACAGAGGAGAGAATTAAAATTCTTCCTGCTAAATATTTTCCATTCCTCTCAGCAGTTATGACTTTTAGATCATAACATCTAGATGCACAAAGATTAATGAAGGTGCGTTTGTAGTGTGGAATAAGAGCTGAGAAAAGTTCCCAGAAGCTGAGGTTAGACTGCAAAATCACCAACCTCCTGCAGGATTTCACTAAAAGGATTTAGAGTTGGATCCAAACTGTTACCTATTAACAGCAGTCTGTTGCTGCCTTTCACAGCTGGCAGCAGGATGAGGTCTAAACTAACAAAAAACACCAGTTAAAGTATCAAGCATGGCTGTAATTTTTGGCTGGAACCCCTCTTCTTAGCTTTATTTCAGCAGAGCCTGATGTGGTTTTCACCCAACTGGGAATATCACAGACCCGAGTACAGACGCATTTAATCAGCTCCCAGCTGATCATTCTTCTCTAACTTCTTTCTGGGAATTAATCCCTGAAACACCAGGGTTGCGGTTAGCTTGGCTACAGCTCCTCACAGATAAACCACAGGAAGTTGGAGAAGGCCAGGAATAAAAAATCCTCCAGTACCTAAGTCATTGATACATTAAAAGCAGTAAGTGATTACTTAGCAACATTGGGTTTAGAGGACAGCAGCTTGATCTCAAAATTGCTGTTAGTGGCAGCTTAGGTTATTTTCCTGACCCGCTTATAGAGGGAGAAGGAGTTTCTGAAGTCTATTCTATTGTTCTTCTGCTCCTGGGAACATGCAAAGACAGTCTGTTATTTACTTGAGACAAGATTATCAAATCTCCCATTCTGTCTGGGAAGTCTCCTGGGATAGTGACTGTAAACTTGAAGCACTTTGAGCCACTAGAGATGAGAATTTTCCTGCCCCACCTGAAGGACAACAGCTATCAGTCAATTCTGCTTTTAAAACTGCTTAAAATGAAGCCTTCCCTTAAACTACGTCCTTTGTGTAGCCTTGGGACCTTTGTGTCTTTTGCTCAAAGACAAGTGTTCCTCCAAATGAGACATGCAAACTACTGAGAGTGTTTACTGAGAGCCTAAGCATTATTGCTGAAAGAAAAGGAGACTGCCCTGAAAGAAATCAAAGCACCTTGATTTATATAGCGTGATATTTGCCAATAAATATTTTATGTGGGGAAGAAACGCAAAGCTCTTATTCCATTCAGCAAAATAGTAAATAGAAAATGAAAAAAGTCACTCCGGCAAGGCAATGGATAACTTAATTTCTATCAGTAATACTAAATTCATTGTTAGATATAATCTCAAAAGGCTGCTACTTAGAAAAGCACAGAAGTGGTGTGTTTTTTTAAAAAAGCTATTGCAGCAGTGTATGAAAAAACATCTAGAGTTTTTAACTTTTTTAGAGACTGAGGACTAAGAGGATGTCCTGTTCCAAGGGGTCAGTTTTTCAATAGAAAAGCAGGATTTCACATTTCTTTCTCTGCTACCCCTTACTAAATTGCTGACAGAAATAGCAGCAGTCAGAAGCCTACCTGCCTGTGTATTAAGACTCGCATCTGCAATCAGATGTCTCACGATCTGTACTCAAGGTCTATTGAAGAGAAAATCTCATTCAAAATTATACCTGCTAAAATTTAAAACCAGATGAGATAGGGGCCTAACAGATTAGTCTTCAATCTCTCCTGAGACCTCTTGGGCTGCAAATAACTGTAGTTCTATTAACTCTTAAATCAGAGATGTTCTGCCACCAGTGAAGCAGAGGTGCCTACCAGGTGTGACTGCCACGTACAGCCACCCACTGTTGGCATTATGGATTTGGCAGCTGGATATCTTCTTCCCACAGCAGCCTATCCAGTTTTACAGTAACTATAAAACCAGGTTCTGTGCGGTACATTTTGTGCTTCAATGGAGTGAATTGCTTTTTCTAATTTAAGTGAAGTTAAAACTTCACACTTAAATAAGAGAGCAAAATACCCTGGAGGGTTTCTGGTCTGTGTGCTGTCGTCCTCAGCTTTAACACTCAGACACCTAACTGTGATTTCCTCTTGTTGGGAGATTATTATCAACACTATTGGATGCATGGAGGTTTAGTGAATAAAATCATTATTCCTGAGGAACAAAATAAGTTCAAGGATCTCTGAAATGTCACTAGGCAATATAAGAATAGGAAAATATTAAAATTCAAGTGATTACTTTGTGATTTTGTTATTACTGCAGGACTTTGCTATAATACAACCATAATCCAGCTTTAAAAGAATGCAGAGTAGTGACAGTCCTGTTTTCCTTACGCCTAAAAAAAAACATTCAAATGTGTTATACATTGCCACAAACTTTGCTGTCCTCTGTTGTAACTATGTCTTTGGCTTCATCTGGAGTTCCTCTGCTCAAGAGTCACATAGGTCTGAGCAAGCCAGGAAGAGCAAAGGAAGAAATGAAAGGGTCTATTTAAAGACTCAGAGAAGAGAACCTTGCTGCTTGAGCAGTGTCCTAAGTGACCTTTTAACCCTTCAAGAAAGGTATTCACAGCTGTGTGGGATCGTGTAGCCCTCAAACTGTACAGAAGGCAGCCAAGGGAACTCCCAGACACGAATCCAAGAAGTTGCTGTTCATATCCTCAACCTTAGAAGCAAGGCCCTCTCACCTGCTCCTGCTGGCTGCTGGTAGGCAGGATTAACATCCTATTTAATTATGCAAAAGCTGTTTTCATTCCTACTGAAGCTCAGTATTAAGGCAGGTTCTGTGCATCAGCCCAAAGCAACAGTTTTGGATTTTTTTCTAGGGAATAGAGCAAATAGCGATAAAAAGCCTTCCCTTTCATGCCTGCTGCAATGTGGTATGTGACCTTTTTTCATGGCCTTTAGTAACTTGAACTATGATTTTCCTATTCTTGGTTGCACTGGTGTGTGAGAACCTTCCGCTTTCTCCAGTAATACACGAGATCAGTGCTTGCTATGGTGACATAGAGTTCATGAGGGATGGCAGCCTGTCCAGGTGACTGGGCTGAAGCAGCAACTCAAAGCAAAATTCTTCATGTTTTTTCACATGGATTTCCTTCTGTTCATTGAGATTTACGGCTTATTCTGGAAAGATGACGTGCTAGATACTATGGGACTGAACTGCTCCAAGGTAGCGCTGGACAAAGTTCAAACTTAAATTCGAATGAGGCATTAAGATACAACAGTGTGACCTGAGCTGATCACTAGCCCAAATTAACTTGGTGAATAACATGGTGGAAATCATCTGTGCCAAGGAATCTTACTCTATTTAATGCAATAAATTGCACTATCATAACACTTTTCATCACAGGATCACAAATTTCTTCACAAATTAACTAAGATCTGCTCCACTCCATCCTTCATCGAGGAGATTCATTGTCCTTTATTTTCCTGGTGGGGAAGCAAAAGCAAGACTGAAGTGAGTCAACTGCAGAGCCAGGGCAGAGCCCACATAGCTATTCAATAAAATTATTAGAAAGACTTTCTGCACAAAAGAATTAGGGCTCTGAGTCATGTGCTTGCATCTGTTTCATTTATGGGGGCTTCAAAGTCTTCCTCCCTTGAGAGCAATCTTCTCTTCCCAGCTTTCTAGAAATACGTGCAGCAAAAAAAGGACTATCCCCTGCAAGGGGTCCTAATGGCACTCTTGGGATTAAAAAATGCTCCTCAGCATAAAGGGGTTCTAGTCCTGTATATGAAGAGTGATATCGCTTGTGTCCAAGGCCTGTACAAGACAGATGCAACACATAATTCAGGAATAATAATAATACAGGAATTAAGAGACACGTAGACCATGCCCTAACTCCATCCAGGGAGTGAGTTTTAACCACTATGTATCACAAAATTGCAAGGCATTTCACCTGATTTCTGAGGCAAGTTTGTTCATCATGTCTGTGCCACAGGCTGTCACACTAGTAAAATGTGTTCAGATCAAGCTATCTGCAGCAATTATGCCCTGATAGACTGCAATTTCTTGGTTCCCTTTGGTAAAGTAAATTGCATTTTTCTTTTCTGTCTTTTTAATGCCAAAGTTCTCTTTATCTTCTCAGAAAAAAGAATTGCCCTTGTGCAAAAGTTCCTCCTGATACAAAGTTCCTTTGTGTCATTCTTGTTCTCACTAATGCATCTCTAACAGAGCAATTACTTTATTATGTAGAACTGGTGGTAAAGCACATTATTACATAACCTTAAAATGCTTCTGTCAAATTGAAAGTGTTAAAAGAATCAGGAAACTTTCAGATAAATCAAAACACGATATTCTGTAAAGGGTTTTTAGACTTTCCTTTGAATAATTCTAATGTTCTTTGTGTGATTAGTACTGCAGATAAATCCTTTCAAGTTTCATCTCTTATTTTACAATGAGTTGCCGGTGACACCTAAAGATTTTGACGGCATTTGTTATATCATTTGCTTTTTCCTTTTTTAAAAAACTATTTTTATTTTAATGCCAAAATTATCCCAGCATATGTCTTTCATACTCTTAGTATTTTTTGTGTAGTACTAACAGTTCTTGCACAAAGCTCTTTATATTCATACTAGTACCTGCTATTTATTGGTCTTTTTTGAATTTATTCTTATACTTTGTATTCCTTTAGCCATTACTGAAATATTTTGAAATACTATGTTTTATTCAAACACTCTCTGTTACAGCTACTTAGAGTACCTGTGACACAAATCTAAACGGGAGGGATCTACTTTTTCCATTCAGCTGTTGTTCTTTTTCCTCTGCTAATGATAAAAGAGCAACATGAAACATTCTACGATCTTTGTGCACCAGACTTTATGGAGGTAACACAAAGAGTGCTGTTCCTATGAAAGATGAAGTGGGTTTGTGAATTAAGAAAAGTTTCTTTTTTCAAAAAATGGCATTTGTCTAAGTCCCAATCAGGCCTGGAGATCTCTGGAACATCTCCGGATGTACTTGCTTGTTAATAAAACCATAGATTTTGAGCGGAGAGCAGGCTTCTTTAATCCTCAGTTGTGTCTTAGCACAGTAAATGTTAGCATGGGTAGATGGAAATAAGTAGTCGTAATGGAGATGGTACAAGTCTGCTCTTCTCTGTGATATTACTGCTCAGGCTAAGGAAGATAAAGCCCCAGGAGTCCCCACATGTACTCTCAGTCTACTCTGGCTCTTGCCTTAGATGCAACGTTCAATTTGGGCTTCTCTCTATATTCCAGTGCTAAAACTCCCATTTATTACACATTAGTCTGGCATCGACCTGTACAGCCTGAAAAAAAGAAACATTATAAGGTACATTCTGGTTTAGATGCCAGCCCTTTCTCTTGCTGAGATAAGTGGCCTTACGTGTCAATCTACCCCACTTTCAGAAGTGCTTTCTGGAACAGCAACGAAAATGCTTTTAATCAATCAACACTTAATAATAATGATTGAGGTATGGGTACTGGAGACAAATAGCTAATAACTATTGTTAGTCATGGGTTATTTTCTTAGGAGATAGAACCTGAAAGGGAAAATGATGAACCTATTTTTCTTATCCAGCCTAAGTGAAAAATCAAATGGCAAACGAAACACGGCATCTATAATGAATAGCAAACTCTGTTTTGAAATTCATAATGATTCAAAGTGTTATTACTAATAATGTAAAGCAGAACAGCTGTCTAACTGCATTGATGAGACCTATCTATCTATATTTTAAGAGCAATCTTTTAAAAGTAAAGCCTCAGCTCTCTGAAAAGGCTGCCAAATACTCGAGTATGTCACTTTCCATCCAGAAGGCAGCAAAGCTTTCTATTAGCTTTAGTCTAAATCCTGCACAAGGCACCCAGCAACAATAACCCAATGTTACTATGTTAAAGGAAGGCATGTTTGAGACTTTATTCAGCCTCATTATATCAGCTCAATAGTACAAAAGCACTTGAAAACGCTGTACTGGTCAGTCAAGGTAAAGGCATTTTACCAGCTCTGTGAATGAGCTCACTGCTGTGTTTGCTCTAGGAAAACGTGACTGGAGTTCAATTTAAAAACACAAGTTCTCTGTCCTTTCTGACACTCCTGAGCCGTGATCTAGGTTGATGTGGATGAGAGACATTACTAAGGGGAAGATGAAGGAGAGCCCTTCGCTTACTGGTCTTTCTCTGTTCAGCTAGATGGTGGTGCTTCGATAGCTGAGCAAAGTTTAGCACTTACTTTTCCCACAGGAGTCTGAGAGACGGTGCTGGCTCAATACATCCTGATCCAAAAGGCCAAGAGCACAGTGGCCAATGATGTCCCACCCGCCACACTTGGCCTCTTGCTTTCGAGCTCCCATGTGGAGTTCCCTGAATTGAACACCATGAGGGCTGCCACGTGCCCCTACACATGAGCATGCCTGAGACTGAGGCAAGCGGTCAGGTGTGGAGACAGCCCTGTGGGAGGAACCATGGTCATGGAAGGGGCTGCAGAAACAGCCTCATTCAGAGTCTCTTCTGAGGCACCCTCAGATGGGAGGAGGCTGGACGTGAGATGGAAAATGATTTGTGAAACAGGGGAACCCCTGGCAGGAAGTTCCTCTGCTGCTGGCCCAGCAATGGGGAAGAAGATCTCTGAGTTCTTCACAGTCCCACCCATGTCTCCCCGAGGAATGAAACACATGGTCTTGACTGGACAGCAAGCTGATCTCTGGGAGAAAGATGACTTTTTCAGGGAATATCCAGAGCTGGATAGCTCAGGAAGGCCTGTTGATGTGACTGCTCCACAGCTTTTTCTGGGACAGAGGCAGGTTAGCTCAGGAACATTTCCATCTGTTTGATCAGCCAGCCATTCCAACAATTGCCTTTTTAGTAAAACTCTCCAGAGTTTAATTTCACTGAGAAAGAGCCACTGCTGTGGAAGCTTTTGGAACAAACCACTAATAAGCATGATTTTCCTCTCAGAGAACAAGTCATTTTAATGCATCTCTGCTTCCAGCTGTCTCCTCAAAATCCCTTTGCATTATGGGGAGATCAAATGACCTAAGCTCTATTGGAATGGAAGTTGTCAAAGAAGTACAGAGCATTTGACATGCCAAGCTCTCTGTCCCACTTTGAGAATTTTAGCAAGGGGCAAAGAGCCACTCAAGTGTAGAGGATTTCCCCAAAAAGAGGTCAGATAGAACTTCTGTCCCCAAGCCCCTTCAGAAGCTATTTCCATGTGAATGGTGCTGATTTATTCCTGGAAAAAAAGGAGAGTTGAAAGAGGCAGCTCAGTTTGTTCCTCTGACTTCACCAGATCAACATTTTAATCATAGGGAAAGGTTGGGTGGACCATTCTCCCTCCTCTCCTTCTTTGCAGTGCAGACAGGTGGGCACTCACTATGCCAAGCAAACTGCTTATGGAAGGATCTCCCTCTGTCTCTCCCTGTTACAGGCCTGTTTGCCAGGTTAGTCCTAATCAAAATGGAAGGGCAGTTTTATCTTCATGTTAAACCTGCTACTTTGACCTTCCAGAAGGAATTTGTTTGAAAACAGTTTAAAGAATGACAGAATTGCAGTGATTTCACCCAGGTTTCATGAGTGTGGTGTTATGGAGAAAGTTGTTCCATACCATGATTAGGGAAGCAATTTGAATTACTACCCAAACTTGACAGATGGGTTTTATCTCCATTTACTGACCAAATCTGGAGGTAGGGACATTAAATGAGTTTGATAAAGAGGGAATTTGTAACAGTCCTGTGAATAAAGCCCAGGACTCCTGCTTTAGGCATCAGTGCACCATCTTTCTTGTTGAAAGGAATAGGTAGCAGAGCACTGTGGTAGAGCAGAGGAGTCCAGAAGAGAAGCACCTGTCTCCATTAGCTGCAGGGACCAAATTCACATTGGGGGAAGCCTCTAAACTGCATTGAAAATTAACATACACTAAAGATTTCTCAGTAGCTTGCAATGAAACACTGTGCTCTGGTATCAACATGGCTCTAGTCTGTCAGAAAAATACATACCTTGCTTTCAAAGCATCCATTGTTGAAAGAGGGAAAAAAAGCCATGATTCTGTGGTAGTTATTTCTCCCATAGGACTCTTCCTTGTCAGCATTACTCATTTTTTTTAATAAGAATCAACATAAAAGTTTTGCTATTCTCATTAATTCCATTTCAACCTACTGCACCTTTTGAAACACCAGGCTGTGTTCTTTCTGGAGAAAAGACCATGATAAGAGGGGAAAAAAAGGCCTTGTTCTCTAAACTCCTAGGGGATGTAGGTTTCACTTTGCCCAGAGAATTTCTTGTCAAGCAGATGTTATTCTCCCAATCAATAGCAGGTCTAACACATTCATTCTGTGTAGCTTGATAGTGCTGGTGTGCAGAAGGGTCTCTACTATATAATCTTTTTCCTCTAGAAGATATCTAATTATGAAATCAGAGACAAATTATTGACTTCTGAAACCTTAATTTCCTTCTAGTATAGTAAATCTCCATTCAATTAAAAAAAAATTCACCAAATATGCTAAGTTCTTTTCTCTATGAAAGTGCAAAAGGTTACACAATTCTGGTAGATTTGAATACATATGCAAATAATAAAAGTATCTTTGGGTCAGCCATTCACAAAATGATACAAGAAATTTGTGGGAGGTTTGGATGAAAACAATATTATCCACAAATATTTGAGGATGTTTTGTAATCCATGCTCTTGATTAAAAGCCATCTCCAGTTAAACAACGTCTTCTGAAATTGCAACACAGCAGGTGCTGCTGACCAACCAGGATGTCAACAGAGCTGAGCATCTGTACCTACACTTTTCTTGTTGTTATTTTAATGAGATTGTCTAATGAGATTGCTTTAGACCCTTCTGGGTGTCCATGGAGAAGGCTGTAGACCTCCCTCAAGGAGCACATCCCATCACTTCCTTGGCTTAGCTCAGTGCTAAGTCTCTGGGGACAGACATCCACCTCTGCCTGAGAATCAGAGCCCCTCAACCTTTCCTGCAGAGATGAGCATGGAGCCTGGTATGCAGTACAGCCCAGGGATCGATGCTTCTCTTCTATATCCCCTCGGGCACTGTAGACAAACAGGTGCAAATAGACTATCTGTGAGATAAGTGTTTAATAAAAGAACAGGGAAAGGCCACAGGGAATTATTTTATATCCTGGTCTGGCGAGAAGAATGTAGTCATGGGGCTGGAGTCTGGCAGAGCCCAATATGTAGGCACATAATATATCTGTTGATTTAGGACTTTCAAATGAGTGTGGAAATCTGAGGCTCTCTAGCCTCTGTACATCAACTCTGAGGTACACAGGAAAGCCCCACATACTCTAAGAGCCTGGCTCATTCCACCAGATGTTTGTGTTAAACAGATGCTTCATTCTGCACTTCACTTTGACTCCACATACAACTCCTAAAGTCCTGCAGCAAGACGAGCTTTTGCCAGCACTTCCCTCAGAGGTCTAAATGTCATCACAAGCGTGTCACTTGTCCCAGCACGAGCGCTAATATTCACACAGTGGCTATGTCCTTATGACAGCAACAAATTCAGGTACGCTTTTCAGCCCTGCTATTCCAGATTAGCAGAATGAACCCCCTACCTATCTTTTATATTCTCAATATATTTTTGAAATGTTTTTCTTCCTATTAACACACATCAGTAAATCTTTCTGATGGTGTTAGAAAATACTCAAGTTAACCATTATCATCTCACACATTCTATAATACAACCAACTTCCTTGCACTCTGTATTAAATGTCATGGAGTGAGCTTTAAGTCAACAATGTCCATGAACATATTTTCTACCACAGACATTTTTTTCCCATTATAGATAAAGCTAAAGGACAGGACCAATGCATTGGACAGAAAAATATGTTGAAAAAATGTCTAATCCATTACAACAAAATGCAGCATAATATGCTGCAAATAAGATTAAGTTATATAAAAAAACTAGCATTATAAATTTATTCAAGTAAGAGCCTCTTTGTGTGAAAACATCTCCTTTCAGAGATTTCATGTACTGAAACTATTGAAATCCAAGAAAAGAAGGCTGAAATTTTCCATTGACATGATTATACTGTTGATGTAATATATATAAAAATATCTTTAGGTATGCAAAGCACCTATGCAAGGTAGATAAATTCTAATAAATGTTCTTGGCTTATGAATAGATAAGCAGATGCATCTGAATGTATTTTTATTCTGTAGGTGAAAAGTACCTTAACTGAATGCATTTGCCTTCTTACATACTGTACTTTATATATGTATATACATGTGAGTGCTCATGTCCATAATGTGGTACAGTTGTCCATAAACTGTACAAAGCTGTTTGACCTGGGCTAATGTAACTCTATGCTACATCCAAATAGTGTAAGTTAAACAGTGCAAGGCACTCAGCAGCTAGGAAGCACCGGTTTTAAAGTGTTTGTCTAGTTTCATTTGATCCCCTGGAGCAGCTGCGGTTTTTTAATTACACGATAACTCCATCTATTCCACAAAAGCCCTGCTCTCTGTTGAGCAGTGCCTGCTGCCTGGAAACCCATCCCCTATAGCTTTTTGTCCTCCTCATTTAGCATATGGCTCTGTGCATTATTTATTGTGCAGCATCCAAGCTCTGCTCTGAAACAGAATTATTAATTCACTCCTGGATTTTTTTCCCTTGTGTTATCACCACAGATTTATTTCGCAAACATTCATGGCCTGATCTTCTCCAACACCTGTGTGAGACAAGGTGGAATTACCAGCCGGGTTTTACACACGATTATCTTGTATGCTATAATATATTCCTCCAGACCTGCTTTCAACTGATTTAATGACAACACTGTTGTGCCTTGGACCCCTTCCTCTGTCTATCTTGCCATACGCCTCCCATTTCTTCAGTCAAAGAGGCAGGCAGTCTCCAAGAATGAGAGATTTCCAAGGCTATAATTCAACGTACCCCAGCCCATGGGTAGTTGCCACTGCTCTGATTCTTCTCCGGGTGCTTTTTCCCCTCCACGTCCCTGTGTCCTCATTAATGGTGCCACAGCAGTCCTGGGTGGCCCAATGGGGGCACTTCCAGGGGCTCTGGCCGCGCGCTCGGAGAACAGCTGCAGCCAGGCCGGGCACAGCGTGAAACGCGGTCCCAGTTCAGCGGGCGGAAAGGTTTCAGCAGATTCCAGAACGTGCCTCGGGCTTCTCCTAGGGCCTTTAGTGTTCTGCCCTGACCTGCAGGAGCGCCAAATGTCAATATTCCTTCCACAGCGTGGCAGGAGTTTGGGGCTAACATGCAGGTGCTAAACTCCTCCCAGTAGATGCAAGGCCTTCCTGTTGCTTAGCTATACACCGTGGTAGCAAACCAAGAATTATAGAGTTGAGCTCTGGATTATCTTTAAGTTCTCTTTGGATGGGGATGAGATCACAGTTGAGATGACTCTGAAAGGTGGGCTGGGAGAGCTGAACTATCTCCATAGTTATTCCTTCCCTTCCACCATTAAATCAAAAATGCACATGAGCTGCGAAAGTGTCGTAGGCAACAGAGACAGGAAAGTGTTGCTGGAGCATCCAGTATCCCCTAGTGATGAGTTGTCCTTGAAACCCAAGTATTTCACTGAGCTAACTGTACCTATTTTAGGTGCTACAAAGCTAGAGTATTTCTATTTTAAAGAAAGGGAGAACATTAAGTACAGTCTACTGTTCGCTTTTGACACGACATTCTCAATAAAGCCCGGTTAATGAACCGCATGAAAGGCCATCTGGTATTGAGTTCTGATTTTTCTTCCCTCTAAGTATATTCCACTAAACCTGCCTGCTGGGCTGCTTTCCAGAGAGTTCCAGGCTCTGAAGTCCTTCACCAGCTGTCCCTATCAGTGGGCATTCTTCTTCCTCAGCATTTCTCAAGGTTTTGCATTTACTTTGGCCACATCCAGGAATCCTGTGAGCTCTGCTGACAGGGTAAGTGAAAGGATGCAGAGGAGACAACAGTATTTGCTAAAATGTGTTCACAGTCATTGTCCCTAGAGCAGCACAGACACCTTCCCAATTGGCTTTAAGATAAACAAGCAAATGGAGCCTCCTGTATCTGCTCCTTGCTGGCCACATGCTCATTCAGGCAAGAAACTTCTCAAACAAACCATATCCTTCATTGATACGTAATATTTTCACCTATTTACTTTTGTACTATAGCATTTAGGAACCATCACAGTCCAACACAGTAGGACAAAGTTGGAGCCAAAGATCTGCCAACAGCCCCAAAGGTTGCCAGGTTAGCAGCATGTGCTCACAGGGGCTGAGGCTTTGAGAAGCATGGGAAAACCGTGCTGAGGACCAGCAGGAAACGTGGACTCCTCGCAATATGTGCAACACAATAAGAAAACATTCTCAGGGATAGACAACCTCATGCCTGGGTCTAACAAGCAAGGAAGAAATTGAGAGAAAGCAGTGGAAGAACTGATTCTAATATAGCTGACCAGTTAAAGGCTGGAGTGAGATGAGGGCCAGCAAAACCAGAAGCAAAAGCTAGAATCCTCTAAAATCCTCAAGTAATTCAACAGTCTGGGGCATCGTATCAACAAGATAATGGCTTCAATTTTCTATTGTTCTGCTTAGCTACTAATAGCTTCTTTAACTAATGCCCGGAGAACTCCTTTTGGCATCAGAATAAAAGAGGAATCTAATCCCAAATCTCCCTAGGATTTGGCATTAGGGAGGCTGCCTGTAAAATGGGATGTCAGATTTTCTTTCCCCAGTCACAAACTGAAGATGGGAAGGATGTTTATTTTGCCATGCTGAGGCCAGAGGGTAGAGTGAGGAATGCTAACCAACTCCTGGATTGGATTAGGATGTAACGTAGTAAGAGAGAGGAACAGGACAGCATCCAAGCAAGAGGAACAGGAGGTGATAGGAGCATTTTGGATAGGGAGAGGCGAGAAGAGGGAACAAAGAAGAAGATAACCATGATAAAAGCAAGACGAGAAACTAGAGTAAACTCCTAAGAGCTTGTCTGTGCAATGCTGACACAAAACCTGTGAAACTGGGTAAGATTTGTCTTATATCTAAAATTCACGCTTAAAAGCTGCACCTTGTAAGCAATGAAGCGCTTTTTACCTAGAGATCTGAAATGTCGCATCTTTCCTGCAGTGACATTTTGGTGGCAAAATGCAGCTGCACTCTGAAACAGGTTTTGCTTTTCATCTTGTCACTTTTTCGAACATCTGTAATAAGTTGTGCTTTCACAGGCTTGAGCTGTCTATGGAGGATCATGCTCCCTCATTGCTCTGGAAACAGTTTTTTAAAGAACTCAGCAACAAAATACATTTCCTCTTGGACTGGAGCAGAATCGCTGTTACAATATGCAAGTCTGAGTAATACCATGTTTACCAAAGTCAAGTTGCAAGATAGAAGTAAAACAGGGAGGGAGAAGATGGGATGGATCAATTCCTTGGGCTGAAGGTGATAAGAGTTTATCTCAGGTGGGGACATCCTTCAAGCTGAGAGTAATAATCTGTGCCAGTGCTTGCAACCAAGGGGGAAATCTATCCTTCAGTGGCCGATTGAAGGAGAAAGGATGATTTTACTTAGGTTCATAAAGGCTAAACGTTCTCTTATTGTGGCTAAACGTTCTCTTATTCCTCAGCTGGAAACTTTTTGTGTATAAAGCAATCTTGTGTGTTAAAATAGATGGAAAATGCACAACAGTATCCTGCAGGATAGTCTGATATATGCAGCAGAGATGTTCTTCATGCCCAATAAAATAGCACAAAACAGCACTGATGATTCAACAGGGCACAGAAACAAAGCAACCGTGTTTTGAGCAACTATTAAAGAAAATAGCCAAGTGCAGAGAGTTGTTATCAGCAAATTCAAAGATCAACAAAAGTTATTATTTCCCAGGGCAGTATTCTCCAACAAGAAGTAAACATCTTTTTTATCACCAGATTTTTGGAGCAGGTTTAGGAGATGGCATTGCAGACTCATGCTGGTAATGTTTTGGCTGGAAGTGAGGTAAGGGGGGAACTGGAACATACCAGAGTTGTGACTGTCCTTAGCAGCTTACCATACTGTCTGCTAGCACCCAAGACTCTGTATCATATACAGAATTGAATCAGAAAGTCTACTGGTCTTCTGAAAAGGAATACAGAAATTTTAGACATGAGACTTTTAACAAAGGACCTGTAGCTGACCTTAAACTCTCTCTCAGTTTAATCCTGGGCCTTGTCCAGCTGTGTTCTCTGGTTATGCAAAAAGAGCATCAGGACTGTTAATGTTAGAGAGTACAACAAAAAAGAAGTGTGGAAATGGAAGAAATGTACGCTCGGCTGTCAATTAGCCATAGTAATGGGGTGAGGACAGTAACTTGGATATAGCAAAGACTCTGTCCAATATAAAGCATGCATGAAATACACCGCAAGAACACAGGGACAGGAAGGTGACACTGCAATAATAATAATAGAAAAGAAAGACAGTAAAATGATTTCCCCAGTATGCCAGTTTACTTGCAGAACTCAGCCACAGGGTGTCATGGAAGACAAACCAGGATTTGCCAATGATATGGGAAATAAAAGTTGTTGACAGTTATATAAGCTTGAATAAAAATGCCAAGGCTGATGAGCCCACTTTAGAAGCCCATTACGTATCAGGAGGTTTCACAGCCTTTTCTAAACACTTGTCACTGGTCACAGATGTCTTCAAAGAGCCAGGGCTGGGAGACATAAACCCTTGCGCTGATCCAGAAGGCTGTGCCTGTTTTACACATCCTATCACTGTTATGCTGTCTCTGTCACTTCTGGTAATGGGAGGTTGTGGCAGAGGCGAACAGGAGCTAAAGGAAAGTGGAAGGCTCCATGCACACAGCTACCTGAAACTCGTGCTATTAGCTCTGACCTGCTTCAGTGCTGCTGCGTGTGCTGAGAGTCAGGGCCCCCTGAAAACGAGGGAGAAGGGGCATTTTCCTGTATTTCTTTAAAAGCTGCTTTTACGCAAGCAGCTCATCTTGGCAAAGCAATTCCCATGTACCCCTCATGACAAAGTGACAACTCCTGAAAGCACAAGATCCCCTCCCGAAACACACAACCCGTTTCACGCCTCAGCCTAGAATCTTATTCTGCAAGTGTCCACCCGGGTGCAAGCAGAGCCAAAGAGACCTCTTAGAGCCTAGAGACGCTCTATGTCACTCTCCTGCAGCAGGTGTATGATCCTGGACCAGGACCCTGTCCCGTGTCCCTGGGAGCACATCCTGCATGCGCACAGCGCCAGCACCACGTCTCACCCTGGCGCTTTGTGGCACTTCCCTCTGAGCGCTCGAGGGCCACGCTCAACACAGTCTGACAGGGAGGAACTTGCTGCCCGTGGACAGATCTGATTATTCATTCCCGGTAGCCCTCGGTGTCACGCTGTGTGCGGCGGCAGCTCTCTGGACTGGCAGCACTGTCAGCTCCCATTCGGGGCAAAGCGAGATATTTCTCACACCTCCCTCGCTGCCCGTGAGCTCCGCAGCCATGGCTCTGCCCTCCAGGACTGATGCATAGCAGCAATTGCCAGCGATCGTCGCCGAATCGTAGAACTTTGTTTCATAAAGGCGTTTTTAGGGTGGGAGGTGCAGGGCAGGACTCCTGCGCTCTGATGCTTTCAGACACAAGGCAACAGAGAGCTCGTGCCAACAGCCTCAGCCTAACAAGTTGCTGCTGGTGAATTAAGGAGGAAAACAAGCCCAAGCGCCTCTCTGGTTAGTTCGAGCCGTTCTTACCTGGAGGGTGGAGAGAAGGACTTGCAAGCTACTGGCTTCTTGCTCTGCCATGCTGCTCCCCACTCACACTCCCTTTCTAGCAGCGGGCACAGCGCGGCTAGAAAGCAAAGCTGCCAACTTATCTTGCTGCTGCCCCCGTGCCGTTTAAGAAACGAAGAAGCTAAACACAGATCCGTAGCCACACGCACGCTGCTAGCACCAATAATCACAGCAATGCAACTCTAGACCTCAGCGGGAGAGATAAATGTACCCCCTCCCTCCGAGCTCTCCCACTGTGACGAGAAGATTAATTCCTATATAAAGAATCCTGGGGATTAAGGAAAGTGCTTGGGAAAGGTCTGGGTGCTTGGTGTGCGGCAGGGGGAGCGCGGGGAGGGTGGCAATAGCAACAAGAAAGCTGAAGAGCTACAAACCTCAAAGAAAGGCAGGGAGAAGGGAGGGAGCGCTGGCTGCCTGACAGGCACTGCCAGCTGACCCGCTGATCCATTCCAGACCCCGCGTGGACCCGGCTCTGCTTGACTCCATTCCAGTGAAATCGGAGACACGGAGACGGCAGAGCGAGCGAGAGGGAGATGCCCTCGTTCTTAACGAGCGCTGACAACGAGCGGAAGGTACCCGCGCTATGGCCGACAGGTGGGGCGGCCTCGGGAACACCAGCGGCCTTTTCCAGCGGCCTGGCCCCCAAACCCCTGCGGCATTTCACACACAAGGGCAGCACCCCAAGATGGAGCGCGGCTGTGAGGGACATCTCCTGTGCTGCCATGCAGGGACCAGGGAGCAAAGCAAGGCCCTGTCGGCCTGCCTGCCTCCCCAGCTGGAGCAGGGCAGCTCCCTGGGGCTATTTAGGCGTTATTTGCCCCAGAGACTATTGCATCATCCACATACACACTTCTTTACGTGACTTTTGTGACCCAAAGCCTTTCTTGCTCCCTGAAACACCAGTGACCCCGTAGTACAATTCTAGTTGTAGACGAAGCTCCTAGGAGGGCACAGAGTGTGGCTGCAGTTAAATGGTGTCTGAGGACTTAATAAACAAGACAGCAGGTAGATGTTGAACAGAAGGTTAGGTGAGGATTTTCTGGTGATTTATTTCAATGCAAAAATGTTAATTAGTCCAACACAAACATTTTTTTTTCTGGGATGTATCAGTTTCAGCTCCGTTTTCCTTATGCCAGAAGGGCCTTTTTGGTCCAGGCAGGCATCACTCCAGCACGGCCTATAGGCTGCCAGTAGAGATAATTAAAAATGAGAAGATTGGAAGGAGGCTGGATCTTACATTTTCAATGTAGGGACATTACCTTCATTCTCTTAATTCTCAAATATATGCACTATTCTGATGTGGATCTTTTTAGACACTTTAGTCAGATTTTTCCACTTCGAATAAATAATTAAATATTATCGGGACAGTACCATGAACCTTAGTCTCTAGCCACATGGCAGATGCCTACAGAGCTCAGAACCAGAATGCAACATACTAGATAGTCACCTGTAATTTTATAAGCAGCAGTTAAATGAAAAATAAACTACTCCTCGCTTGGCTAGAGTCTTGACAACCTTTACATCCAGCAGAACCTTCATTGATGAAGTGTTTTTGGCCAATGTCGAGCCAAACGCTCCTTAGCTCAGCCCGGCAATGTGTAAACAAGTGAGGCAAGCACAACATTCCTCGCATGAGCCAGCCGGGTCCCAGGATGGCACGACCAAGTTATAAAATAAACTAGATTGAAATAGCTTTCACGTGTCTCCAAGAGTTAAAGCTCTTGATGGGTGACTTCCAGGCAAGGCTCTGGAGTTTCTTTTACATCAGCAAGACTCAATAAAATCTAATAATAGTTTTTTATATAACGAGGAGGAGAACCAACGGAATGAGGAGAGAGGACTGAAGGAACCATATCCTACAATGGGGTGGGCAGGAGGAAGGTGGTAATGGTTTTTTTGAGCAGCACTACCAGACAAAGTCTTAGGCAAATTAATGCACTGATGGAAAAATGACTTAAGAAGTAATTAGAAGCAGTTTAAAGGAACTCTTCTATATTATCCCTGTGTTCTCTTTCTCGTGACAATTACACCTGTCAGTAGAGCTGTGTAAAAGAATTAATTTCCCCCATGTGAATTTTCAGAAGGCAGTAAGGACTGATGGATGTGCACAGACCTAGGCTGCCAATAACCTGGATCCCCTGACTGCCCCCAGTACATCTCACAACCAGAACATCCCATCCCTCCCATCCCGGCACTGCACCAGCTTCATTGTTATCACACAGTGGTCGCTGCTCCCTGTTGTATCATGACACACTTGGTGAATATTCAGCTTGTTCTCCTACCTAAAGCACAGCAGTGGCCTCTAGTGTAAGAGCCTGTCTTCCTTGAAGCCCATACCACAACCCTATGATATGGCCCTTGTTTTCTGTATGAAGAAGCTTTAGAAATGAGTGCCAAAATTTCACTGAAAATAACTGAGCCTAGTAAGCTTTGTTACCAACACCAATGCTTAAGGGGGAAAATTTCTTCTGTTTTTTCAAATAGGTAGTTATCTTGGTTGTGCCAAGAGACTACTGGAGAGCTGATGGCCCCGCAGAAAGCAAAATGTGCAAAAAGCAGGACAATTAGCAATACTCAAAAAAACTTATGAGAAAGCCCTGAAGCAGCAGTGATGTTTACATAGATGCAAGATTACTCAAAACTGCCTGAAACAAAATTCTATTCTGATAAGCTATAGGTCTCAAAGGCCTCTAATTATTTAGCACCTTGTAGCCACCACTTCTTTCCTGATTTTTGTAAGAATTTCCAATTTGGTTACAGTTTCTAAGAATAGGAAGTCCCCTCCATCTGCACACAAAAACTGAATAAATTAGGAAAGAGACACACAGATAAACATCAGCAGTAAAGCATAAAGATTTTCCCTTCCATTCATATTACACTGTCAATTGAGCTTGAAGACTGGCTTGTTAAAGTTTGTATTGATGTCACTGTTGTTTCCCCTGTGTCCTTAGGTCTATGTGATCCTTAAACAAAATGAAAATCAATCTCATGACTGCAGCTTTCTACTAGTGCCAAAGTTAATGTCCTCAGGGGGAGGGCCGAAGGGATTAGAAGCACAAAGGTGGGACTCTCCGGGGGTGCTGCACAAGCTCAAATCAGAAATTCTCCTTTTTCTGACCTTCCTACCTCAGAAGAAACTAATTAGAAATATCATCTGATCCCAAATAAATACATGTACACACTTTCAGCCCATAGTAAAGGTAAGATAATTCAGGATTATTTTATCTATTTTAAAAGAACACTCAATCCAATTATTTTTCATTTTATGGACATACCCAGGAACCATTACTGTGGATCAGCTGACACTAGGTAAAAACTTAACCACAGAAACATTTTTCTATGCCTAAATTTACATTCTAACTTCTGTAAAAGGCTCTTTTGAAGGTATCCTCAAGGAGATGTTGTAAAGCTATAAGAACTGCAAGCCTGCCCTCAGAAATATTATACAGAAATACAAATGCTTTCATGAATGATAGATACAAATTTAAAAATTCTCTCTGGGTAAGATAATTTGGGAATATTCCTTGTGAACAAAGTGATGAGAAAAAGCTGAAATTCCTCTACCAGGTGCCTAGCAACCATCATATCAATGATTTTATATTAAAAATGGGAAACTCACTGGTTCTGTTCCCACCTCAAGCCAGCATTCAGCTTCATCTTACTTACCAGAAGCCCCACCAAACCATATTTGAAAATAATTCACCAGCTGAGGCAGAATTAGCCACCCCAAAAAGATTTAAACACAACAGCTGTAGGGCTAGAATCACTGTCACCAGAATCAGGTGACCAGTCACAGCCAAGCTTCACATTTTTGGTGTAGAGTCTATTCCAACAAACTGCAGAAGTCATTCAATTTGGGGGCATTATCATCAAATGAAGTCCAAATAACGAAAATCAGCTTGGAAACCTGTGATTAACCCAGGGATATTTCCCACCTGATTCTCATAAACTTGACACCAGTTTTACACTAATGATATTGCCTCTGGTTTCTAATAGGGCTATTTCCATTTTTAAACCAGGAAGATAGATAAGAGGACAGCCAGATTCCATTAAAAATGAAAAAAAAAATCTAATTGGACAAATTATTCATTCCAAAGCCAGCCTGAGCTTTATGAAATGCAACTGAAATATCTCTGTGTTAAATACCCGGCTAACTGTCTGCATTTAATTTACATTAAATAGAGGAACCAATTCCCCTGTCAAAATTACATGTAGCCAAGTACATTTTAATAAAGGGACATTGCATTTTTTATTATTTGGATGCTCTCTTCTGTAGCATACCTTTCATTTTCATTATGTTCCTTTCGAGCACGTTTCTTTTTAGAGTACACAATGCTTTTTTATGGATGTTCACCAAAATGATATTAATATATATGCATGAGAAGAAGAAATGATCTTCCATTTGTGAATGCCTATATTTATCCCTATGTCTGGATTTATCCATATTTATCCCTATGTCTGGGTTTATCCCTATGAATAACCTCCCCCATAGGAATAATATGCTTTCTTACAGTAGTGAAATGGTTAAAATGGAAATGAAACCACAACAAGTGATCACATTGGAATTGATTTTCAGTTGCTGATAGAAGTGACCCAAAGTTCCTGCTGCTGCTGAATGGATAGTTAACATCTTCTGGGTCACAAATAGACCACTTGAGATTGCTGGTGTTACTTTGGGTTTAACATGAAGCTAGTACAGTACCAAGTGCCTGCCTGGGGCAGAGAGGAGA
>JAUBOD010000318.1:276958-292117 GCA_032353885.1 Nothura maculosa | reverse complement strand
TCTGCACCATTTATAAAAGTATTCGGTAGAATCAAATAAAGAGACCTTGGTGAGATCTCCTGTAATAATGTGTTAACTCAAGCTTAAAAACACATTCCTGATCTCCAGCTGAGGCTCATGGAGTATTCACATGGCCTCTGCATTCTTTGGAGCTCTTCTGGAATAAGAGTGGACAATATTTTGGCAAATCAAACTTTGAGTTGTTGATCAAATCAGTCGTGAACTATTTCATAAACCAAGAAGAGACACATGCTTAGTGCCATGCTGTTGTTTCCTTTATTTAAATGAAAATTTTCATTAGTCAAGCTGAATGTATGGTTCTTCCACCTTGACAGTTGGATGTATTCTGAAATATACTTTGATGGTTTCTTGTTTAAATATAGTTTATGAAAAGTCAGCCATACATTAAATACACAGAGAAATAGAAAGACAACATTTTATCTGAAAAAAAAGATGCATTTAACCACTTGACTGCTGCCCCATTTTGTCTGCAGAGCTCCTTGCTGTGCTGTTCAATGCCTCAGATACAGTAGGTAGACAATATTCGTGCTGCTGCTGAAAGCTGCAAGTATGTTCAGGTCAGATCTGCCTACTGTGCTGCTGATTGCTCCTGGTCCACCAAGATCGGAGACACCTGCTATGTCGATGAATCTCTGTGAGATGGGCAGGTCGTGTCCCCTCGCTGCGCTCCTAAGTTGTCTGGCTGTTAATGGGGCACACACAGTGTGGAGTTGACTGTCCCACCTCCGGCCAAATATCCCATAATGCCACCGTTGTGTTGAAGGACCGCAGTGGGGATGTATTGAAGGAGCGTAGGAGGAGAACAAAATAATAGTGAAATAGGTAAATTAGCAGCATTGATGTCTCAACCCATTGATGTCAAGTCCACAGGCAGCAATCCAAGGCAGCAGCTCCTGTTTTGTCACTTGTGGCTTAGTGAATGTCTCTGCTGCTCAAAATGGCCTCCCCATTTTCCTGCAGGCTTAACTATACCAAGGGTTTTAGTTGCTTATAAAAGGAAGTAATTCTTTTTTTTCCCCCTACTCTGACAGATTGATTCTCCTCTTCTTCACCTCATGCCATTTATTTCATCTGTCTCCATTCTAATTTAATTGTATATGGCACCCGCATTGCAGAAGTGTAGGCACAGACAGAAGTGCAAGACAGAAAAAAACTCTACTTTGTTGAGTGTTTAAGGAAATGGACTTTATGCCAGCCAGATGAAGAGCAGAAATGCTTACAGAGATCTACAAGTGCAGGTGCGTTACAGACCTCTTCTTATCAGCCTATGGTGGTTTCCACAAACACGACATGATTGCTAACAACCCCCAGACTGGTTCTCTATTTCAAGCTGTGGCAGCTCATCCTTGTGTCTCTGGATGTGCTTGGTACAATCCCCGGTGTGCCCATCAGTAGCTCTTGACATGTGCAAAATAAAGTAAATATTAATCCATCAGCTCTCACAGTTCCCTCCCTGGGAGGCAGGTAATCATTTTTTCCAGCTTACACTTTGAGAAGTCAAGGAGTCTCTCAAGGACACACACAGCATCAGTGGCCAGGGAAAAATAGAGGTCACATGGCCTCCAGTACCACCACGGGAAAACTCTAAGCAGTGATATTTGGGGAGGAGAGATAAAAAATTTCATCAGCTATTCAGCTGTTGAGTTTTTCCTTTCTGTGGTCAAAGAGGCTGTGGCCGACTGCACATTTGTCAGCGTTTCAAGCAGCAAGTCCTTATTATAAATGCCTGCGCATTCATCTCAACATCTGCACCCTTTTGTCCCACGGGTAGCATTTGGTGAGCCTTTGTTTTGCCCCAGCAAACTCATACGTGAATCTGCCAGAATCTGGAGAAAAGCTCAGTGAAGTCAAGATGCTTTTGACTCATTTCTATGGAAAACTTGCCCCAAAGGACAGCTTCAGTTAAAAGTGGCAGAGTTTCCTACTACACCTTTCTTACCACAAGCACAGTGCTTAATGTCAGTTATTCCAGGACCTGTCCCTGTGCTTGTCTGGTGTGACAGTGCCGACATCTCTACGGTTTCATGCATCACTCGCCTCCCTGGTGTAAGTCAAGATGAAGAAGGGATATGAATATACAGGCAGGGAGAGTGTATGAAAATAAAAAGAAAAAAAAAGCTAAAAAAGCTTATTTTCAGCTTGCTTTCATCTTCATTATCCTAAGTGTTTCTTGTTCAGCTTATTACATAAACTCATTTCTCCATGTATTTTCTCCAACATTTGTTAGGGGAGGGGACCCCAGTGGCCTGATATATCCACTTCCCCTCCCTCCTCCACTATTGGAAATCTCTCAATCAGTGTCAACTCTTTTAAAGGAAAACCTTCATTTCATTAAAATTTAATTATTGGTTTAATTAAAACAGGCAAGCAGCAGTGTGAGATGTATATGTGTTTTATGGCTGAAGGAGACTGTAAAGTCCTCATTCATTTCCCAGAGCAGCTTCTGAGAAAAATCGGGCTGTCTTTTTATAGGCCAATTCTCAATGCTGCTTTCAAATGGATCCTGTAGCCATTCATATAGATTAATTTGGGCAGTGAATCAGATCCTGCTCACTGGCTGCCTTTCAGAATACACAGATGATGCTCCATGAGAGCATCGAGAGCTGTGCTGGAGCCTCGAGAGCTGATGGGACACTCCAAATGATTAATTAATCCTTGTCCAGGCACTTTTCAGTTCGATCTTAATTTATTCACATTGCAAACAAATTTAGCCTTGGTGAAATGGGCTAGATTGACAAGCTTTGGGTGACAGACAATTGCTCTTTTATTCCCACAGAAAGTGTGAACAGGGCAAGACTTTTCCTGCACTGTTTTTCCAGTGAGATGTGAGATAGGGAACAACAGCTTAACCTCAAAAGCATGCTCAGCCCTTTAGGCTTTTTGTTTCTATGTTTGTGTGTTTGATGGATTGGTTTTTTGCTACCTTCGGGGATGTCGCAGTTTTAGGCAACCCAGGGTCCCAACAAGATCCAAAAGCTCCAGTTATTATTTACCACAGAAAACATAGAGTTGTGCTTGTCCTTCCTCTCGATGGCTTCTCCAAAGTGCCTGTCTTCTAAGTCATCTTCTCTCTGTTTCTGGAGCCCAAACCCATGCAATGGGAAATCAGCACAAAGCAGACAGCACATGGAGACTTGGGCTGAGCCACCGAGGGAGGAGGTCTCCAGTTGCCCCTCAGAAATGGTGGGGAAGGGAAAGTAACAGTGCAGGAGGTGGAGGTGTTTCTGTGGATAGGAACAGATACACATAAAGACTAGCATAAGGACGAGCATGAGACTGACTAGTGCAGTCCTGGTTTCCTTGAGAGCCAAGTTTGTTAGATGCTAATGTTTTTCAGGGAATAAATCTGACCTCATGACAGAGATGGGAATCTTCAGACTCTCTTAAATCCCCAGACCATCTGGTCTTTGGATTTTTTATGACTCATTTCTTTGCACCTGTGAACTGAGTTTCAAAGAACTATGTGGCTCTTTGTACAGGTTGGATATAAAATAATCATATGAAAAGAAGAAGATTGAAATTTTCAAATATTTTCATCTCATGGCTCTAGGCAATCCTGGACTGCATTTGTGGATCCTCAGATCTCTTAGGCCATAGTCCAGAAAGCAAAGACAGAAGTAGCCTTTCATTTAGAAGCAACCCTCTGGACACTTTTGCAAGTATCTGCAATGACCTTCATTTACCCAACCCTCTCTAGCAACACTAGCTGAGAATACAAGTAAAGTGCAGGGCTGGGAACAGATTGTGCTGTTTCAAAAGGCTTTTACATCTCTTCTGTACTTGCTGGAAAACTACTCTCATCATTTTTCATTTTAAGTATCTTCCTATATGTGTCTGGAGGTTGCGACATGGATCTCTTTTCATAACGAAAAGCATAGATCAATCTGTGGGTAGAGGTCTCATTTTCAGCATTACCACTGAGTTCCTGGGGAGTCTGGCAGAGTTTGAGAAAATCAAGTGTCTGTGCTGGTACCCAAATATCTTTCTCCTAACAGAAGGACTGTTGTACTATGGTGGAACAGACAGGCTGCCCCTTAATTTCCTGGTCCTTTTGCCTTCACTGAGCAATAGCTCAAGAACTTTTCTTTTTGATGCTAAGAGGTTACCTGGCTCCACAGATCCCATGGAATGTTACTACATCCATTAATAGGTCCAATAGGTCCTGTTCGGAGTCATTAACATCACAGAAACCAGCTACAGCTTAGAAAACCCTGGAACCACAAGTGGTTGGAAGCCAAGAGCACTTGGGACAGGTATCAGGCTTCCTTGCTGGCATGTGTACAGGAGAAACAATACTGACCTACATGGGCCTTTGGTCAGTGCCAGCAGAGACGTAAGACCTGTTCGGAGGCTGGCGTGCCCCATCTCATTTTGCTCTCATCTTCATTAGTGACATTAGACCAGGTGTTGTGAGACTTTGCAACCTGGAGCACTTCAGCTGAAAAGAAGTGCCATGTAAGTGCAAACATAAATGTATGTTATTGAGAGATACTGCTGTAATGAAGACTATCTGTTAGCAGCCGTCTGACTGTAATACTTGTGTTTATGTCAGCACTTAAAAATCATTGATCTGCAGTAAAGTCAGCATGGGGAAAAGAATCTGATGCACAAGTTCAGAGCAGAGAAATGCTGCTTTTGCTGCAGAAACCTGCCTGTTAGTACCCGTGTATCACACACTTCGTCCCACTGAACACGCTTCTCTCCCTGAAGACTTAGTGCCCTTTCTTAAGAGAAATCTGAAAATTTCTCCTCCTCAGAGTACTCCCAGTGTGTTCCCTTAGCCATGAGCAAGCGTAACCATGCTGCCCTTCCAAATGATCTGCAGCTCTCCGTTCCACCCTCCCTTGCAAGTGACCTGAAGCAGCTTCACTGCTCTCTGTTCTCTCCCCCTTCTGCTTTGAGTGTCCCTCGCCCTCCCGCCATGGCACAGGACAAGGGAATCACACAAAAACCAAGAGGACAGGTTGACTGTGGCCCTATCTGCAATCCAGTGTAAGGAGCAGGCAGGAGGGAGGCATAGGCAGAGGTCTGGCAGTGATGAGAAACGTGGCTAATGTGGAGCCAGTGGTGCTTCCAGTGATAAGCAGGAATAGAGCTGCAATATCATCACCAGTTGGCTCCTTTTAATCCTCCTGAGTCTGCACATCTGTAATTGGGGATTTGTCCTTACTGTCTAGGGCACTTTGCAGCATGCAGCTCTCCTCCGGAGAAGCGAGATTGGCGCCCAGATTAAAGGCCATTTCATGTTCTCTTCACTCAGGAGCTCGCTGCTCTCCCTGATGTTTACATATGATAGGCTGACTCATTTCCACATGAAGAGCTGCCATTTCCCTCTCAAACGCAGCATGGGGGTCATGGGCTGCTACCTTAAAGAGAAAAACCACAACGAGGAGATTTTCTAATCATTGCATCAGTTTACAAAGGAATGTAAATCATCGAGCAAGGTTTTTTTTTGTTGAAAGAGAGTAAAGTTTCTTCAGCTAGCTCTAAAATGTTGTGCTATTGCACTCAATATGCCTGCACACAGGCACACACCTGTACTCGCATGCACACAGCTGAGTAATGTAGGTAACGGTGTGATAACCCGTTGGAGCAGCTCCATCCTCTGCAGCTCCTCAGAACTTCCAGCTGATCTCAAGAGGGTCACTTTCTTGTCCTGTTTCTCTATCTGCTAAATTGGGGCCATGTCCAGTCCATGCTGCAGGCTATGGCAGGGATTACAGCAAATGGGGAACATCACAATGGCTAAGGCAGATATGGGGTATATCACCCAAATGTTGGGAACAGTAGCCACGGTTGTTTATATGTCTTACAACATGCTTATTCGCAGAAGCATCACTGAAGGCTTAAAAAGAAGGAGAGCCCTTCATATATTTGACCTTAACATCACCATCTGCCCATAGAAGAGATGGTTTAAGAGCAAAGGGGAAGAAACCAATAAAAGGCTCTGACAAAACTACTTCTCTTTCAGGTAAAGCATTGCAGGGGGTGGAAAGGAAGGAAGAAACTGTTTCGGGGTATCCAGCAAGTCCCTAGACAAGGTCTGCAACTTTCTTGTAATGAAGATGCAGCACATTTTGATTTCTCATTGTTTTTTGGGGGGAATCCTTGGAAATCCTTCTGCAAAGAACTTGCTAAAGTCCTTCTCTGGAAAAATAACAATTTAAAAAGAAAAGGAGAATTGCTTAAGTGTGACCCAAAGCCCACTCTGCTCCTTGGGGTGGGGAGGTCTCCTGGCACCCCAGCTCCAGCCCTTTGCATCTAGAATGAAGGCTCAGCAGAGGCAAAGGAGGAGTGTGGACGTGAGCAGCCTCGCTGCTGGCCACAAAACTGCCACCCAAATCAGAGAGCACAGTCTAGGAAGAAAAAACCTGCAGCCCATAATCATTTTATGATTCTAATTTAACTTTTATGAACATGTTTTGAGCTCCCCGAGTCAGACTCTGCTATTGATCTTTTCAGTATTGTTAACTCATAACCAGACCATATTTGAAGACATAAACTTTAAGAGGGATAATAAAGAAGAGCTAGACTGTGCTGGCTGTGTTCTTCTGAGCCCAGACACTGGGGGTCATAAATCCTGCTGGAATTGGTGAAATTATGCAAGCAGAGATTAACTCCAGGCTGTGGTAGTTTTTGAGAGGTAGGGTACCAGTTACATCAGTCTTCATTTCTAAGTTCAAAGTGAAATTGTCTTGGGAGATAAAGCAAGAGGTGTGTAAGAAACTGGGGAAAAAACAGAGCACTGAGTTCTTTCCATCTGCCTGTTTTTGAGAAATGGCCCAAATTTCAGCATTCCGACCTTTCTTTCTGGATCAGCTGCAGGCTCTTTCAAAATAACTCATTACTTAAAAGTGGGTATTTCCTTCCAAATCCGTCTGAGATTTGAGCCGAGCAGGAGCATTTAGATCTTGGAAACTGTGTTAGTCCCTAGAGAGCGAGCTGACCCCGGGCACGGGCGCAGGGTGATGGATATCCCGGCTTTGCTGTTCTCCGTGTTTCAGGTCAGGGAAGTTCATGCAGCCTGCTCTCTGCTTCTGACTGATGGATAGCATGAAAAGCCTAAATAATGATGTTCAGGGGCTTTTTTTCTCTCCATGGTAACAGCACAAGAAGGGCAGTTTTCCAGCCTCTAGCTGTTTCTGAAAGAAAGGAACATGAAAATAGGTGACAGATTTTCCTTGTTAAATGCATCCTAACCTAATGGATGGAGGCCAGGGAACTTGGGGTGAATAGGGTGCTCTCTGCCCCAGGGGTGCAAGACGTGGAAGGTTTTTCTCAGCTTGAGAATCACGCTGAAAAGTATAACGGCAAAACCTATTCAGCTCCTCTGAGGTCTAACATGGTGTTTGAATTTAAAGTGCAGGCCAGGGAGCTGTCAAGCTCAGGTGTGAATGTGTGTCTGCTTGCAGACAGACCCTGTTCAGACCCTACCCAGCTGCATATAGCTCCAAATTGCACATTGAATCTCACATGCAAAAGGTGTTGGCAAAATCGGAAGAATCCAGCAATCCCCTTGTTCAGAACAACCCATATTGCTCCAGTTTTAATGTCAAACAGTGCCCCAATAGCAGGCGAGTTATTGCAGCTTCAGGATTTCTTGTAAAAACTTCTCTCCCTCTTATGGTTCTTTATCCTCCCAACACCAGTGAAACCTCCTGTTTCCCCCAGCATGTCAAGGTTAGAAGCCATCCTTAGATCCAGTACTGCATTTTGGGTGAGTCACGATGCAGCCTGCCATCTCATGCCATTTGGAATTAAAACACAAAAGGGATCTTCAAAAAATAAAAGCCTGTGCAACGTGTCCTGCCAAAAACTTGGAGGGAGCTCAACAAAGCCTGCCTGGAATGATGAGGGAACTGAAGGCGGTGACTTTTGAGGAAAGATTAACATTGCTAAAAATAGCCCACTAGGGTAATTAATGACTACCAGGGTATGTGATAAAAGTCTCTGTGTATCTAAGGGTATAAATAATCAAGAATGGAAATAAATTATTTGGAGTGCACAAAGGACAACTACCAGAATGCCCTACAAGGAGTGTTGGCATTAAATAACAAATGGACGGGATGCAGAACGAGGGCACCTCCTCTCCCCATGCCTGAACTCTGTTTATCTGGGAGTTGAACTAAAGCCAGTTGCAGTCAGTGGGAATTTCCCTGCAGCATGGAAGCACCCAGTGCAAGGAAGCAGGACACAACTACCTCTTTAGGGTTTTCTTTAGTTGCAGTGACTTCTGCACATGAATCCAGGGCACTAGACTGGGGATCCTTCTTTTGTTGTCTGTGTCTTGTCTGCTCTGAAAAATGGACATTACGTAGAGGGGGACAGATATGCACTTTTTATCCAGAAAAAGCACCTCGCAGTAACAGAGCTCACAGGCAGAAGAATATGATTCTTTCCCCTACAGTTGAATGCATGACACGTGGTTTTCCCAATCTGTGTCTGCTTTACAGGCTAAGCCAGGTACATATTATTGCGCAGAATAAGCCCTATATTTGTTGCTATTCTTTTCTCTGTGTGTCCTTAGAGTTACCATGGCATCAGCATAAAAGTACTACTAAGAGCTCTGGATTTGACTGAGAGGGATTTGTTTGTCCTGCCTTTACTTCTCTCTCCCCATCTCAGAGCCAGGTCCCCTCGCTGGAACCACCCGCACATTTCTGAGCCACCCTCCTCCTTTCATCAAGACCCATCCTCCCATTTCCTCTCCCTGCTGGGGTGTTGCTAGATGATTTCCCCATGGTAGGACATGCAAGCAGCAATAAGATTTACACAAGACAAGAAGCAGCAAATTAAATTGCATCCAGCTTAGATAGGAGGGTAAACCTTGTAAGGAGAAGGCTAGTGAAGCCCTCAAACAAACTGTGTGAAAAGCAGCAGTTTCCAGTGTGCATAGTCTTTAGCATCTGGTGAGACAGACATCTAGCAAGCACTAGATAAATACAGTCACTGCTGCCTTGAAGCAGGAAGATGAGCTGTGTCATTTCCTTAGGGCCCCTGCCGTTCAAGCATTAGTCCCCTTGTCCCCTTTCATGTTGCTGGAGCTTCTTCTGCTTGTTATCATTGCCGTGTTGACATAGCGTGGAGCTCCTACTTGGCAACCTCCCTCTGTGCTCGAGATCTACATGCTGCCGCCCTCTTTTTGCTTCATAAGGGGATGACATTAGGGCTCAGAGTCAGAAATTTTCAGGATGTTCTACTTTATTTTACCTGACAGCTATTTTCAACAATTTTGCTCCCAATAGATTCGTGATAAGGCCCAAAATGAAGGTTGTAAACAGCTGGGCAAGCTACATATTTAAGTCCAATTTTATGTGCAGCATCTTTTATTAATGTTGCAACATTTATTGTGTATTTCAAGCCATCATTGATTTTTATTCAAAATCATTCTTTTTATTGCATTGTGCATCCTGCCAGCAAAAGAGGAGACTGTTTTCCTCCTTGATATGAATCCTCATTAATCTTCTAAGGGCACGTGTGAAAAGCCAATTCTCTTAGTCAGAGCCAGCATGAGCAGCTAAGCTCTTTGACTGAGCTGTCGCCAGGTATTCCTTCCAGAGGGGTGCAGAAAGGTTGTTTAACTGCATCAACCAGCATGTGTAAGATGGGAGTTGAGGGAAAAGAATGCTCCCCTGCGACTTACTGCATCTGGGACTGATTAGCTCCGTTATTATATAATTAAGATTCAGAGGAGAGGCATAAAATATCCAGCAAGGACAAGGAAAGCCTTCTGAGATCTCTTAAAGCAGCTAAGAGGTGTGTGTAAGGCCAAGCAAAGGGAGCAAATCGAGTCCATTTTTCATTCAGTAGCCAGGTGCCTTGTTAGGTTAAATGGTATTTGGTCTCATTGATCATATTAAGGCTTGCAGCAGTAGAACAATGTATACTAAAAAGATCCTAGACCCCTGAGAAATCTCATTCATTAAGAGTTTGGCTACCTTGCATAAATAAATGAGCTAGGGGTACAATGGTTTTTGTTTGATTTTCAACCAGATCGAGTAATATTGCTTTGTGTTAATTGAAATCTTGACTATGACCTTGCATTAACTGGGGAACAGACTATAAGGATATGATTGCTTATTAGGCTGGAATGCAGGTAAACAAGATCCCAGGCGGTCTTGGCTCTGGGCATTTTGATGAGACACCTGCAAGTGTTGGCTATAAAAATAATGAAGTCAAGACAGTGGGATTATCGCAAATATGGTGCAAATATAAACAAGTAAATGCTTAATCAACTGAACATGGGATATCAAAATGTATATAATTAAGGAAATTAGTATGTTAAATAGATACTGGAATATAAAAGAATATATATATGGGACAGCAGTCTCCAGAGCTGATTTTCCCAAGAGGCTTCAATACCAGAGCATCATTTTGCCATGCCACACCAAAAAGTGTGGGCACATGAAAGGAGAAACTGCCTGCTGGCAGAGTTTGTATATTGGAGTGTTGCTTTGATTTTAATGATAAAGAGGGCTCATTTAACTCTAGTTTGTCTTTTACCACGCAGGTGTGCAAAAACCCAAGCACTAATTTCAGGTACCTGTTCAGACAGGTGAGCCTGCTAAAGGAGGACACCTGGCCCAGCCACATCCAGCAGTCTGTGGTCTGCATCCACCTCCATTGGTATCACCTCTGTGCAGGAGCATCTGCTGAAGATACTGACAGTGCCAAGGTGAGGCCTCTTACATTGAGTCTGGCTAGCAAAGTCCGATCTAGTGAGGAAACCTCTTCCACTTCCCTCCAAGAAAAACCTCAAGAAATTAGCTCTCTTCTGAGTTAGTCTTTCCCTGAGCCGTATCCAGCATTGTCCCCTGGTGCTTAGGAAGCCTCCATCAGAGGACAGAGAGGCTGGCCTAGGCAGTGATGAACTCTCCACCTCCCCAATGAGTTTTTAGACTCAATGATTTTTTAGTCTTTTTCTACACATCACAATTAAGGCCTTGTAATCAGTTGCACAGACACTGCAATCAGCCCCAGCAATCAACCTCCCGCCTCTGACGCTGATGATTACCAGGAAGGTGCCACAGAGTCAAGGCACTAATTGACCACTTTGATATATATATTTTTTTAAAAAAAGAACAAAAGAAAGACAGGGTAGAAGTGCATTTATGCCTCCAGGTTTTGAAGACCCAGGAAGGATTCTGGTATCTTGCTGAGGTTTTCAAAGCTGAGCTGAATTTGCCTCCTGGTTTATATTTGTTATGAGCTAGGGCTCCATAAGTGTATTGGCTTGTGTTACCTGAGTGTGAGAGACTGGCCTGATGATGGAGGAATGCATGAACCTGAACTCAGGAAGGACTCGTTCTGAGATGCTCACTATGCATTGCACAACTGTCAAAATTACTACCAGAACTTGCACTTGATCCATCTTGTGCTGCAGAAACCTTCCCAAGATGGCTGGGGAATTCAGTCAACATACAACCCTTCCTTTCTCTATGGAGGTCTAGGCTTCACTAGGTAAAGGTAAATCTAGGCTTCGTGAGCTACTGTTAAATATTTATTATACATATTTTCATGGTACCTTAAAGTCCAAGATAAGAACTAGATTCCTAATGTACCATATTTTGTATCAAAAAGAGAAAACAGAGGCTGCAACAAAAGCATTTTGCATATGAGTCACACTAATTTCTCCAAGTTACTTTTCATTTACGCCCCGTTCACGGTTGGTGATTTCTTTGCTCACTGCTTTGTAACTGCAATGGATAGAGGCAGAGCACCCAAGTTTCCACTGGATTTCATCCGTACCATGTCTGGAAATACATAATGTTCCTACACGTGAAAATACTTCCATCCAGGAAATTGCCTTTGAAAAGAAATATTCTTGTGTTTCAGATACATCATGTTGTTTATTGACCATTAATTATTGGACTGTGTCTCTTAACATCAGAGCAGAGCATGCATTGTGTTGGTCATTGTCCTAGCATGGCTTTCTCATGAGATAGAAATAGCAATAGTGCTCTGGCCGGCCCAGGAGTGAGGCAGTCAGTGTAACAAGGTTATAATGCAAAGCAGTGAGCAATTAGCTGGGAGATTTACTTCCCTGTCTTAAAAGCATTTTTATTACTTAATCAATCACAAGCAATTTATAAACAAGGCTGAGGTTTTATAGGGAGCCATAAATCTGTCTTATTTGCTTCCCAGATAAAGCAGGAAAAACAGACTGAAGATTCAAAAGACATTTGATCAATTAAAATAAAAAAAAAAAAAGCAGAAGTAACTCCAAAGAAGATAAATGATTTGTCAAAGGAAGGAAGGACTTGAGCAAAGGCTGAAGGAAAAAAGTTCATCTATCTATTTGCTGGACTGTCACATTGTCCATGACACGGGGCTGAAGTAGTAAGTCAAAAATGGGAACAGTTTGGGGCAGGGACTTGCTTTGCCACGGCATGGCTTCCTCAAGCTGGATTGCCACCAGTGAATGCCAGCACAGTGAAAATGTAAAATAGAAATAATAACAATGCTGAGTTGGCAAGCATGTCTGTTCCAGGTGTTCTGCTGCCTTTCCAAGCTACTGACTCTTTGCCAGGATGGGGCAGCATTAAGAACCTGTTGGGTAGAGATAACTGTTGTCTCCAAAGAGAGCGCCTCAAAGCCATGGATCCTCCTCTTTTAATTCCTCTTGGCATTAGAAGGAAGTTACAGGAAATAATTTACTTGCAGCATTTCTGTGCACTAAAAGCAGATGACCGTAGGGTGTAGCACAACGAAAGGCAAAGGCACACAAAGATGCCCCAAACTGAATCCTTCCTCTGTCACCAAGGCCAGAACACTGTGCATTGACTGCACATCTCCTCCCCTGCAGCCTTGCAGACATTGAGCTTGATGCTCTGCTGCTGAGTTAAATTCCTGTGCACAGCTCTTCCAGCCCATACTGGTTGGACCAGTTGGATTTCCATAGCAGGATCGGGATCGTTACCTTGGCACAGATGGAATCAGCCCTTGCTGGCTGGCAGCTCCTGGGCTGGTTTGGCAGCCAGCCCGGTGTGGGCGGCCCCTCCACCTCCAACATTCAGTGTCTCCAGGTTCTGCTGATGCCTGTGAAACTGGGGTCTTCGTGTTGCCATGAAGGTCCCTCTCTGGGGAGAGATACTGGAAAGAGCCCCATGCTGCATCCAAGAGATGGACATTGTGACTGGACATTACCCTGCTGAATTCACATCTGTTTGTGAAGATCTAATTAACCTAGGAGCAGCTTTTTTCAGGTCTGTCAAAAAATAAAAAAAGAGAAAAAAGAAAAAAAAAATAAAAGGATTGCTTTAATCTTTAAACTCCCAGTCCTGATTCTTCTGTTTCTCATCCAGCCTGCCATCTCATGATTTAAGTCTTTGAAAAGCAGAAACATAGTAATATCTATTCAGAAGATCATTACTTCTATAGTTCCCTTTTGCCCATTGACTCCCCAAAACACAGATTGATGGAGAAGCAGGTTCCCTTTCTGAGATGAAAATTTTAGAGGACATGGGAGGACACGGAAAGCAGCTATGAAAAGGAGGAGACAAAAGGAGCAATTAAGGTGCTAAAAATTGAACTTTTTTGCCTTTTGAGATACGCTAAGATGCATAGCTCCTGCATGCTCCTCCAGAGAGGTCTCCGTCAGACTCTGTGTCATCCCTATACTTGGCCTTCTAAGGTGACATTCACCTCTTCTGTTTGGTCATCCAAATTGCAGATAACCATTAAATAAGAATCAGAGCCTTATGTGTAGAGCTTGCACAGTCATGGATTTTACCCAGTTTATCAGACGGTCAGCCCTGCCTCTCATGCCCATCTATACAGGAGGCAGCAGCATTTCTCTACAGCTCCATGGTATTACAAGGAAAAATAAAATTCCTAAATAAATAGACAAGTTTCCAGGGTATTTCTAATCAATCCCTCTGAGCCAGACAGGGATTTCCCTGCAGCTGCAGGGCTGCTCCTCGGGCCCATGGGATGAAGGCACCGTGCTGTGTGGTAGCACCGCGCAAGGCTCTTGCATTTCAAGACCTAATGGGAAGAAATGTGTCATCACATAGTTCAGCAATTTAACAGCTCCGAGTGTTTTTGACAAATAGGCACTTCTTGTTTCAAATCATACACTTTTACTGGAGATAATGAAAGTCAGACGCTCTAGCTCAGCACTGAGCACTTGCTTAGCTGAAACAGAGCTTTTGCCTGGGGTCATATGAAAAGGCACCGTCAGAAACTGTCGCCCCTGGACCTTTTGGTTTCCTGCCCTATCCTGAGGAGCTAAGTAATTACTGGGGTTTGAGAACACACTTAACACAAGCAATGGATGTCATAAAAGTGCCATAAAATATTTAAAAAGTGTAACTGATTTAACAGAGGAGAAATGTTGACACATCTGATCATTCCCACCATAACAGTCACAAATAATAGATGCACATCATTTCTTACAGTATATATATCATGGATCATTTGATGAATTACTGTCCCAACCCACTATACTTGCACAAGAGTAATACTTCTGCCTCCCTAATTGGCACTGGAAATGCCAGATAGTTTTTATTGTATCCTGGCAATTATTTTCAAGATTATTTATTATTGATCAAGTGCTGACAAATGCCTTGGGGGCTCTCCAACCTTATGAAGAGAAAGCTTTTGTCCCATTGAACATACATATAGAGCTTGACTCTGAAGGGCACAAAGAATGCCATTAAAGTCAATAGCCATTTATCTCCTGGGAGCCTCATGGGAGTATCCACAGACAGAGCAATTCAGACACATGCAATTACCTGTGGCCAATTGAAGGCCAATTGGAGCATGCTGCGAGGAGCAGGCTGCTCAAACACGGTGCAGACACTGCCTCTGTTTGAAGAAGATGTGCTGGAACTTCACACAGACAGGCAGAGGGAAGCAGCTGATGCGCAAGAACATCCACGTTCTGGCAAATCCTTCAGCAGAAAAACAAAGAGATCTGCCAAGAAAACAAGACCTCGGTGTCCCAGCAATCGGAAAAATACTCTATATTGCTCCGTAATACTACAACTACTCATATAAAACAAGGGCCTCAGCGCAATGGTGGGAGAGGGCATGAATATTTCCTTTTCAGGATTGCTGTAATAAAATTATTTATTTCCACCTTTTTGAGTTATGATAGCTTGGACTTTGCTGTGTTTCCTACACCCAAATTGGTCT
>JAUBOD010000318.1:249686-268823 GCA_032353885.1 Nothura maculosa | reverse complement strand
GAGGGCAACATGTTCAAGCTCTTTATGCCTCAATTTCTCAGGAGCTGCTTACAACCACCTTTGTAAAACTCTTAAAGGCTTTGTGAGTGGGAGATACTGCATAGCAGCAAAGCCATCCTAGTGTCCGTGCAATACGTTGTCTTTCTCAGAACAAGACAACAGATAGAAAGGCAGTATTGTTTAACATGAGGAAATAACTGACTTCCATACGGTTCAACAACTTCCCTTGGGCTTTCATCCACCCCTGCCTCAGTAATCTCCCCTTTATTACCCTTTATATGAGTTTCAAATTCTTTGGCTGCAGAGGCTGAAAGGGAGCAATGTGGAGCTGCTCTTCTGAGAAAGCTCTTCTGGCTTCCACCAGCCTGTCGACTGCAGGCTGGAGTTCAGAGCAAAAGCTGTGGTGAGAAATCTGTGCAAAAGGCAGGATTACCCTCTGCTGCCCAACCTGGGCCCATCCTACAGCAGCAACAGGAACTACTGAGGCTGGAGTTACCAAAACGAGCTCCCTGAAGCCAACGTTGAGCAGGGCCTGGAAGAGCAGCGGGCCTGCAAGGCAGGGACAGAGGGCAACATAAAGGCAGGAACTGCCTGTAATAACAGACCAGTGGGAAGAGAGATTTACAGCTGAATCCTGCGTACCCTGAGCACTTTTAAAGCATCGTTTACAAGTAGTGATTGAAATTGGAAAGGAGGGACTGAAATTGGTCTCTGGAGTAGCGAAAAGAAAGAAGCATTGAGAGCTGGTGACCCCAGCATCAAGGGGAGCCTTCCAGGCTTTTACTGTCCTTGTTGATAAGGTGTTTAGAAGCTGCTGCCTAAGAGGACAGAGGTGAGAGGCATCTGGATAGAGAAGGAGCACACAGGGGAAAGAAGAAGAATTTTGTGTTTTTGTTGTTGTTGCTTTTCATTTTTAAGAAACACCAGTGAGTTTTGAACCATTTTGATGAGACTTCTAGCATCTTCACTTCCCTTCAGTATCATTGAGAGGGCTTCCCTCAGCACAGTGGATCCCAGCTTAAAAGTCATAAAAATTCCTAAAGAGTCTAACATAACATAATTTGCTCAGGCCCCTGATGAATTGGTCATCATTTGCTCTTTCCCAAATGTGTCCTCTATTTGGCACAATAGTGAGAAAGCAATTTGTTCCTTTGCTTATCTCACTCCAAACCACCAAGGTAGTTAGGTGTCCTATCTTCAGGTAGCAATGTCACAGAGACTAGTGCAGATGTCAAGCAATGGGAAGGGCAATGACAGTCTGGAAGGACAGTTAAGAATTTGAACATGATTTCAGGCTTCCCCCCAGATCCAGAGCTTCATCTGAGATCTCACTGTTCACAAGCAAAGTTATCTATGGAGTTACCCCATTCTCTAGGACAGCAGTTGCCTGGCTAATCTGTTTACCACAGCCATGGTGTTACTCTAAAAAGGCAAGAAATGCCAACTTTTTTAAAGTAAAGAGTAAGGTAAGGAGTAAAAAGTATAAGTGAGGAGTCAAGATGCCCACAAAACATCTCTTCCTCCATGGTCATAAGATACACGCAGTTGTCAAGTGGAAATCTTTCTTCATCACAACACAATAAGAAGTATTAGCAATGTTAAATAATAACAATAAAACCTCTCACCACCAGCAGCTTACAAATAACAAACAAGAACAGCTCACAACCTGACTGCAGAGCCTGGCTGTAGTCTTTGCAGAAGACCAAGAGCCTCTTACCTTATTCCAGTGATTTTCTAATTAGCAGCAGTTCTCTAGCACAGAAGGAACTGCTAACAACCTTCTGATCACAAAGTTCCTGCTCTTGTATTAAATGCAGTTCAGCAAGTGGGAGAAGGCAATCACATAGTTGAAAATGTGTTAATATACCATAGTCTACTCATGTGTAATAGGATCTGCTTATTGCTCTAGTGCTTGATTTATTTTAGTATGCAAGGTGCTGAGTGTTGTGTGCCTTGCAACTGCTTGAGCGCAATTATTGTATTGATTTGACATGGCAGTAGCTCTGTGTTTAAGGTAGTTTATGTTTTTTTAATTTGCAATTAAATAAAATGATGTCTGCTCCCTAAGATGGCTTGAAGTTTTTTATACTCTGCAGCGGTTGATAAAGCAAACTTTTATTCAGCTTCATAAAACACACTTGTTCTGTCACTCTGAAACACATTAGTTAGAGTTCTCAGAGTAGTTTCCTACATAGTAAAAGATAAAACTAAATTACAATTTATTTTAAAATAGGCCAGGTAACAACATCAGTCTTGCGATGGGACTATAACAAAGTGAAGTAGCAATATTATACTATTGATAAAACTAATAGTGATAATATCTAATATTTCTATAGCACGTTTCATCTTGAAGGATCCTAAAGTGCTTTTGATACTCACTTGCTCCCTTGTTCAGTCCTGTCTCTCTTTCAGTGTGTACATATAAATACACAGAAATTTAATTTAAACCCTCTTCTTCCTCCACTTCTTATATATATCTTCTTAGGGAAAAGAAGGAACTTGACATTTGCTTAAAACCAAACACTGCACTGCACAACAGCTACAGAGGGTTTGCTCCATCATCCACACTTCCAAAGGAATAAATCTCTGAAGGAGGATCAGTATTGCCCCAGAAAGAACTAGGTACCTCTTTATGGTCATAGTCTGCTATAGTCCCAGATTTAAGGTGAGGCAGGAAAATAGAAGGACAGCATTTCCTCTCTGAAAATGTGTCTTGTTGCTTTATAGCTTCCATCAGTGACAGAGTCATAGATATGAGCTAGATATTTCTGTGGATCGGCCCCTTCCCCAAAGTCACAGACAATGAAGGCAGAGAAAAACTCATCTTCCTCCTGTGCATACCATAACCACCTCACCTACTCCTCTCACCTCTTACCTCAAAGTCCCACACTTAAATGTGGGAAATTTCCCTATCATGGTTGGCAAGAAAAAGTCCCCACCAACAGTTCCCTTGAAATCCTTGATTCATCACCTCTTGAAGCCAAGAGAAGACTTTTTACCATCTGCTGTATCTTTGAATTGATTCCATTTTAATGCAAAGACAACATATATTTGCGACTACCACATAGACTTGGTGGGACTATCAGCCCAGAGTAGGTTGGTGCTTGCTACACTAAGAGATTAAAGTCAACTAAAGATCATTTAATTCCAGTACATGTTTCAAGTACAGATGAGGCCTAGTCTTGCTGACCTGTCTCCAGCTGGACTAGGCCCAGAGCTTTAACTTCCAAGAGATGTGGTTGCCATTTCTCCATTACCTTCTTCCTTCCAAAGATTCCTGCTCACATGAACATGGAATGCAGAAACACAAAACACCAGGAAGGTCAAATGTTTCCAAATATTATATAACATGTCACTCCAACCTCAGATGCTCCTCCAAAAATTCCACAGATTCCAGGCTATCCATTTATCAACCTAAATTGAATTCTTGTGTTTACTGGGCCTCATGAAACATGTGTTGATTAGTGGTAATACTGTAACATATACTAGTGGGCTGAATTTCTGCATCATTTTATGTTTGTTCAGACAGAAACGGTACGGAAAATAACTTATAAATATCAGGTCAGACTCTGAAAATTGATTTGTTTTGACTGCATTGGTGCCATTTTTACATGAACATTCCAGGAAGCAATTATAACAGAAATGTTGTAGAGACAAATATTATTGAATAATTCCTCCAAGGTGGCTATTAAATTTGTCATCATGTCATCGTTTGTCATTCAGTCCAGGGAACTGACTTAATGAGTTGGATCCATCCAATGAGGGAACCGATATGTGCTGTGTGACCTCAACGTCTAGTGCAAACAACCAAAGTAATAAATTATGAATATCAAATATGCCAGACACTGTTCACAGCCAGCCATTTATAAGCAGCCTATAGGGTAACAAGCGCATTCCCTTGACTGATCAATTTTTAGGGTAGACAGGAGAGGACAGTTACATCATCCAGATACGAGCGAGAAGGGGCCATAATATTTCAGCTTATCCATTTTAAGTAACATGAAGGACTGTCATCCCTACGCAAGGCACTGTTGATATTTGTGCAGCCTGGTTTTGGAAGTAGCTGAAGACACATGCATCAGGAAGTTTCAACCTAGAGACACATTGCTGGCAAGTTAAACCATCTGTTAAAGTACACATTGAATCTGCAAAGGATTGGAGGTGGATTGAATGGACTGAAAATAACATATATATAACTGACTTCCCAGTTATTCATTAATGTTGGTCAGTTGGCTTTCAGAGCAATTTTGATATTCTTCCTTAAAACCAGTCCTCTTGATTTTGCAATGAGTTTGGAGAGCACAAGAAGAACACTTAAGGTGTCCAAAATGCAGATATCCTGTCTTGCAGAGTAAGAGAAAGATGGAGAAAGCTAATTTTATTCCACCTTGTGTGGAACCTCTATTCCAAACTCCATTATAACAACAGCCTCCTCTATTAACACGCAGTGATACTGTTAAATGACATCTTTTGGAGACAGTAATTTTCCAAATCTTTCATGTTGCTCATAGTTTAAAGCACTTTTAAAGAGACACTTTAAGATTTCATGTATAGTTGAAAAGCATTTTCCAAAAAAGCCCATAATGCTTATGTATTATTCTTTTCTTAAATGAGAACAGGTTTTCAAAATATTGCAGTTTACATATTTTTCAAATTCCTTGGAGTACTAAAAGGTACTACATGCGTGTAGGCGAATGAGAAAATGTTATCTATAAAACAAGCAAATCAACACAAAACTGATGGAACACACTAGCCACCAAAACCAGCTCTGTGAATTCAAGCGGACTGTGCTCTCCTACACAATGAGCAACATCCAAGAGAAAAGGGAGAAGTTAGCAAAGCACCAGCTCTGATCCAGTGCTGGTAACTTCAGTAGGTAACTCACTGCCCAAGACTTTGTAAGCATGGAGGGATTTTCAATTTGCTTTGCTTGCTCCCTTCTTGGCACTGTATGGCTTGGTGGAATCAGCTATTACCCTCTTTGTATCCTGAGAAACAATGACCACTCCTTCATCTGTCAGTCCCAGTCTGAAGCCTCAGATAAGCCAGGGAGTTACGGAATGTAGCTCTGTGAAGAAAAGGTTGGAATGAAGAAGAGCACCAGAGATGCAGCTGGTCTGTTACAAAGGAGTAGGCAGCAGGTAGGAAACTGTTTTTCTGGGTGTGCTTTGCACTAAGAGTGTCTCTGAACCACCAGGCCTAGCTGTGTGCAACAGATTGCACACACACACATTTCTGTGGCAGTTCCTTTGGGAGCAGAACTTGTATTTGCAAAGAGATCACAAAGACTGGGAGTGATTTTAACCTAGAAAGAAGAGATAATAAAGTCTGAACCTGCTCCTATTGCAGTCACTGGGTGTTTTGCCTTTAATTTTAATGAAAGCAGGCTCAGACTTTAAAGCAGGGGGGTTGGCAGTTAAGGAAGAAAATGAGCTCTGTGGTGAATCCTGACCTAATGCTCTTCTTTTACCCTCATCCTAGAGTGGGGAGAGGATATTTGACAAAGCTAAAAGGCACATCATTTAGCAGCAATGAGAAGAAAGGTGTTATTTTTTAGCACACCTCAGACACCCTGTGGAATTAGCTGTTGAAGCAGGTCAACAAGTCAAATAATTTGTAAAGATTCAAAGTGGCTCAGATGGTCTTAGGAGGACAGAAAATGACTGTCGGCAGCACAACACCCAGCTAAAAGAGATATGGATAAAACAAGCTGTGTCCTTCAGACCCAGATTGTCAGCCACTCTTGCCTGCAGAGAAGAGGAAGGAATGGCTACTCCTGCAACAGCATGGTGAAAGCAGCCTCGGGGAGGAAGGATGAGACTATTACAAAATGCTACTAACTCTGACCACTGTGCCTCTTCTCCTCTCCCTCTCGAGATACTCCCAGTCTTAGCCTCAGCAGTTAATAGAGCTCTTCAGGAGGTAGAAGTCACATTCATGGGAAATATTTTTATATAGGAAAAACAAATCAAGTTTCATTTGAAAGAACAAAACAAATTGTTTCCACTTATCACAGAAGACTGCTCCCATATTAACATTTGATTTCAGAGCAGGAGTGAGATTTTGAAGAAATCTCCCAGTCATCAATTCACCATGTGTTGGTGGGCACTGTTCTGCAGGAACCTCCTGGACTGTCTGTTCCTAGCTGTGTGATTATCCCAGCAGTATGGTTTAAGTCCCTCATAAGGACCAGGGTCTATCTATGATCATGACTCTACTTGCAGCTGCCTGTAGAAGGCCTCACCCACTTCCTGGTTAGGAGGCCTGTAGTAAACACCTGCCACAATATAGCCCCTGTTGGCCTGCCTGTTAATCTTTACCCACTGGCCCTCAATTTGTGAGCCTGTCCTCCCCAAGGCAGAGCTCTATACACTCCAGTTGCTTTCTCCCATAAACCTCATCCTTCTTCCTAAAAAGCCTAAAGCCATCCATGGCCACATTCCAGTCATGAGAACTGTCCTACCACGTCTCAGTAATTGTGATGAGATCGTGGCCCTATAACTACACATACATCTCCAGTTCCCCTTGTTTATTCCCCGTGCTGTATGTGTTTACATAGAGGCGTTTGAGTTGGACTCCCAATGTGCCTCTCTTTCTAGCTGGGGCCGCTATAACTTGATTATTTCGCCTTCAGTAACTCTCGTATTTTGCTGTTTACTATCTCCAGGCTTCGCTCATCCTTTGCTGGCTGTAGCATTAGACTGGTGTGAGAGGCAGCAGTGGATAATAATCTGTAGGTCGAACCATGCTTGGAAGTTTCCTTGTGATAGCCTTAACCTAGGCCTCAGGAAGGCAACAGACTTCCCTTAGAGGAGAGTCCCTTCTACATATTGGACCCTCTATTCCCTGTATTGAGGAATCACCCATGATTATAACCTGCCTATTTTTACCTCCTGCCAGTGGTTTAAGTACAGAGGGTTTGCCGTTCTGACTGTACTAATATTTTGAAGGAGAGAGACTCTTGCCTTCATCATCGATTGTTTGCCCTTCATCCTTGAGGGCCTTGTACCTGTTGGATAGGAGTACCTGGTACGGTGAGATGGGAGAAGGAGGATTTCTCTTGCCACCTCGAACCTGGACTTTTTTCTATTCATTATCATCCTGGTTTATTCTCCCTAGTGTTGGCTGGAGGATGGAGTCTGTATTTTTTTTGTCGCTGGGGTCTTTCCGGTGTCTGTCTATGTTTTTCAGAGGCGAGAGCCTGGCACCACCAGTCTGTCTTCCTCTCTCAACTTCCAGCTTCCATTCCTTTGAGCTATTCCAAACTTTAATGAGAAAACAAAGTGTTGGAAGTTAAAGGACTTTTATTTTTTTTAAGGTCCAACAGTCAACTATATGTTAGTCTTAAATGTTTTTCTAGACTCAGGTCAAATTCATCATCTTTAATTTTTGTTGTCCTCTGATTTCTTCACTCAATTGCCAAATCTTTCCTCAACAGAATTTAAACATTTCTTCCAATACCAAAGGAAAAACTAAATATTCAAAGCAGTTAAAAATATTTACTTTGACTCATAAGCTGCCAGTGATGAGGATCCCTGTTGTCTGTGCTTTACTTATTTATTGGAAATATTGGCAATCCTAGCAAGAATGGATGCAACTTTAGGAACAGTGTTACCTATTGGTAAGCAGGATGGAGCTTTAATGGTCAAATCAATTGAACAGATGTCTAGTGGTTAGTGCGTACATTGAAAAGGTGCTTTCTTCAAATGCACTTTGGATTAACATTTAAGAAACAGGTATTTACTGTTTTTTCTCCACCAGATTGCAGCAGTTCAAAAGCAAGCCATATTTTGACCCCTCTCCCTTCTTCCATCTGCTCAAAGAATAAATCTGTTGCTATTGCTTCACATTGTGAGTTTGACCCACAGCAAAGTGATGGTGATGATTCTCCAGCGTAGGAGATAACTTGAGTACTATATTCCTCTCCCTCTAATGCTCTTCTCCTAAGCAGAACAGGACAGAGCTAGTTCAATTCATTTTAGGCATGGACCCGAACCCCAGAGAAAGGCTTGTTTTCCAAACCCAGAGATGTTCAGCACTCTGAAGGGGTTCCAACCTCTACCTCATCTCTAATGTGAAACAGTTCATGTATCGCTTTGCACACAAAGGCAATATTGCCCAGCTTGACCTCCCTCCAACTTTATGATTGGAAGAATGATACAGAGAAAGCAACATCTCCACACTAAAACACTGCCAGAAAATCCCCTACTGAGCATAAAAATGAAACACACAATTGGATTTCAACCAATTTAAAGTTTTGGGAAAAAATAAATGATAGACTATAGGTACAGCTTTAACTGTCGAATTCATTCTGGCAGCTTGATCAGGCTGGTCTCATTAGCTCCAACATAGCAATATGAAAATCTGAAAGTTCTCTCCAAGGCAAAAAAGAGGTCAATGAAAAGGAACCAACTATGTGAGATATTCTACTGACTAGGCTATGATGAATTGTCACTGAATGATTAGTAGCTGTCACAACCTATTTCTTATTTTTAAGATGCTCCTTATTGAGACACCAATGATGCAGCAATGTGTGTATAGGTGAAATTTTCCTGCTACCACTCAACCACTCATAGGTTTATGGACAGTGCAGACACTAGTCTTGGGTTTCTAGCACCTAAGTGAATTTTAAAGAGTCCAGAAGCGGGTCATTTCTGCAGAGCTCTTACCTCTGTTTTCAAACAGAGGAAGGCACTGCTGAACTATATTGTGTCTGCAACAAATCACTACTGATGTCACTACTGTTGCTTTCTGTGTTTTGGCATGGGAGACCAATGGGGCTAGTCAAGAGGAGGTTGGGACTGAGGATGGGCACCCAAATGGCAAGAGGCAGCCTTTGGACTAAGCAGCTGGAGTGGCATGAGCAGCAGATCAGGATTGAAGATTGGTGCAGCATGTGTTGCCATTGGTCATACCTGGGTGCTGGACTGGTGCAGAACTGAAATAACTGCGCAGGAGAGGGCAGCTTTTTGCCTGTATAAAGCAGTGAAACTGAGAGGAACTGGCAGCTAGTGGCTTTTCTCTTTAAAAGAAGAATCTAAGCAGCCCCTCTGAATATTTTTGATTATCTCAGGTCTTCCAGAGCCATGAGTAAATTGAAATTTCTTCCTTAGTGTTTGCCCATTGCCTCTTCAATAGATACAAGCTTCACCAAGCACCCACACTAAATCTGCCAAAACTTATTTTCCACCATCTGCATAGTAATTGCACTAGGAGCTGAGTTTAATATCCTTAAACTCCCATTTCGACACGCTAAAAAGCTCCTAGCGCAAAAGGTGTAAGAAGGTTACTTAGTCTCAAGTTACTGACCCAGGATGAAGAGCTCCAAGCACCAGCTTTCCTCTCCCCTCTTCACTCACCTCGGTGGCTCCGTCAATCAAGTACTTGCTATCTGTTCAGCGAAGAGTGAGTGCGTTCACCCTGTTCTTCTTTACTCAGGAGTTCTCCTGAGTCCTTCTGTATTTGCTGCACAGTGATCAGTTGTGGATATTTTCTTCCCTGCTTCTCTTTGCTGTGGACGGCATGTCCCTTTGGTTGCTCTCAGTGCTTCCCCACATCAAAGGAACAGAGAGCAGAGACCAGCTGCTTTGCGAGATGAGTTTCACAGCTGATCATCTCTTTCTGATGAGACCAAAGACTGAATAGAGTCTGAAATTTTGTAGATTGGGAATGTCTGTTTGTAGCTAAAAGGGGGGTTTGTTTCTGAGGAGGGCTCTTTGTGCTCCCACCCAAAGAAAGCACCCTTGGAGTCGGTGAGCAAGGTCACTTTTCTGGTGGGTGAAGGTGGGATGGGAGCTTGGTATGGATCCTTTACTGATCAATATGTGGTTCCTTCATATCTGTGAACTACCTGGTTAAGAAAATGGGCATGCAACCTTTTTGACAAGTAAATTCAAGGGTATAACTCTGGTTTTCTCTCTTGAGTGGTCTGGATGATAGTGAGACGCTGCCAGCTCTCCCATTTCCATGCCGTGCACTTCTCCAAGGGATTATCTTGATGTGAGTGGATCAAAGTTGCCTCTTTTCCTGCAATGCTCATTGCACAGAAGCTCAGAGAGAGGCCCAGCTGCCTCAACATGAGCTTGTGTCCAACTACGTGGGCAAATGGATGCTATAACAATGGCTGTCCTACGACTATTGCTGTAGATTTTGGCCCTGTTTGTATGCTACTGAGAAACAAGTCTGGATATAAACACATTTTTCAACCTTCCCCAGTGGAAACAGTGCAGTGACATAACATGGAAAACTATTCCTTTGTGTGTTGGATCTCCCTTGTATATGCACTGAGCATGGCTTGAATGTGGGATCACATTTATAGAAGGCATCCATCACATTAAATATGGGAGCAACTCCATTAGCACTAGCATGCTGTCATCCTTTATGTAGTCTAGCAACCAGTGGGGAGAACAGCAAACCTTTTGTGCATTCATTATGTGTGGGTGTCGCACAGAACACCCATAGAAAGCTCTACAGGGAAGAAAACTGGAATAGGAAATAGAAATCTGCAGAGCTGGGACAATCAGAAAGGAGAATTTGGCCTCAGATGGCAAAATAGATGGAAAGCTCTTCTGTTGCTCAGAGTAGAGGTTAACATAAACCTTTTCAAAATGCATCTTTTCTTCTAAAGCATGAGCATTTTTTTCTGTGCATGGTGAATTCACCTTCACTGCAGACATCAGACCTTACAGCAGATGGAAACAAAAGAGTCTACACTGTATAGCACAATTTCTTTTTATAGCTTTTTTCTTTTTTATTAGGCTTTGAAAATTATGCAATGCAACAAAAGCATTTAGTTAAAAATGTAGTTAGTGTTAAAATAGATGATAAAAAACACTACAACGCTTACACTTTGTTCAAGATTTAATAAACATACGGGCAAAGCAAAAGCATTGAAGGATTTTGCATTAATACAAAGTATTATTTATTCTTTGTCAAGGGAGAATTCTTCGCTAAATGTTTTAGCACACATCATTACCCATTAAAAGGAAGAAACCTCTTTACATTTTCGAGAGTTAAAATAGCTTGTGAAATGTTACAAAAATAGTGAGTCTCTCATTTTACAAAATCTGTAGTCACTTCTAATGGCAAGAATTGCACATACACGTCCTGAACAGAAGATTCCATTTTGATTTGGAGACCAAGTGCAATAGAATAGCTGAAAACAACAAGGAGCAGACACCAAAACTGACACAAAACAGGAACTGAGGCAGGTTTCTCAAGTATTGGAGCTGACTCAAATGCATAACTATAGAAAGAGGGTAAAAAAAAGATCAGTGTCAGCAAATGGTCCCTTAACACTGAAAAAAAAATTTTATTTAAACTACATATTTTCATCTACCTATCAAGTTAATCAGTACTAACTGTCTGTGAGTAGTACATGTGTAAAGTGTTATCATTCTGGAGTAAGAGGAGCCCTTATTAATGTTAAGTTTAGCCTGCTCACAATTCATTGCAATTCTTAATCAAAAGTAACTTCCACGTTCACACAAGCTTTGGGAGCCCACTTTTAGGATTCAGGTCTCAGAAGCACCCCCTTCACTTTTGCATACAATGTATGATTTTCCAGAAACATATGGGAAAGCACATCCAAGGGCACAGAGCACTTAAGCATTCATCTTCCTGGGTAGACTTCTGCCTTCTCCCATCAGGTTATGCATGTAATTGAATTCACATAAAGTCCTGTGGCACAAATAAATGCTGATCCTGCCTTTGCAAATTGGAAACAAAGTGCATCTATCTGATATCTCTGCTGATGCAGAGAAGAAGACAGAGGAACGGATTACTCAGGGGGTTCCTTTTTTCTTCCCATGTATGCATATTGCATAATGTATCAGTAGTTTAATATTGGACCAAAATTATTATTATGGAACTTATTGTGGCTATCAAGCTCTTAAGCTAAGCATTAACAAGCCCCCCATCGAAAGCTAAGCATTAACAAGCCCCCAAAGATACAGTTAAATGTGTCACTTCAGCTTCAAATAAAAGCTTATGGCTTTAATTAATGCGTAGATATATATGGACATAGCAGAGGCTGCCATTAACTCTCTTACGAGGTTGGGGAATGGCAGGAGTTCCTCAAGGCTCTGGCTGTGAGAGCATAGTCTTCTTTTCCAAACTAGGAAACCAGTGTACAGTCATGTGCATAACAAACAAAACCAGGCTGGGCTCTAGAGTGCAGAGTACACTTAATGAGACCTTTCATTTCATCCATGTCTTTGATCTCAACCTCTTCATTCCCATAATTTGGTAGTTTTTTTTTTCTCTTGTTCCCATCTATGTCTGGATCCAAGGTGACTGGTAGGAGGGCTGATGTGGGCAGGAATTGCAGGGGACAGCAATGTGCTTTAGCTGGCTCATACATAAGAACAAAGAAACCAACTGTTTGCTCTCAAAGGCTGTAATGCACTTATGGCCAAAGGATGGAGTGGTGGCATCATCAGGATGTTCATTACTCTCCATCCTCTGGACCAATTATACATGGGAACAGGCCTTTGGAGCTCAAAGAGATTATTTAGTTTACAGGAGGCAAAGATCCACCTTCTAATCTTCACATCCTCTGAAAAAAACTACCTTTGTTCTCATGGAAAACTGTCTTGGTCGGCTGTGACACAGATGCATGTCCTCCCCTGCCCATATAAACAGGAATTTGGTATCCAGGCTCCTATTTCCTACAAGGTGGAAGACTTGCAAACTTCCTGACTTTGCTCCAAAGCAGTCAAGGCTGCTAACCCCTTGAGCACTGTACTCAGCATGTGGATGTCCTCTGGTCTTTGCAGACCAGGAAAAAGATGTGGAGAGAAACATAAAGATGGTTATCTTTGATATGAGCTGTTGCTGGAAAGGTGAGATAAGCTGATTAGAGAGCACTCACGGTATAATTTTAAATACTAGAGTACTTAGTGCTCATATCAGGATGCCTCATTGGTCATGCATCAAGAGGAAGTAAATACATTAAATAAATGTATTTGAAGTGAAGTATATTGAGCTGGTAAATGGATACAATCTGATATCATGCAAATTCATATCAAGTAGCAGAAGACGATGTTGCTTACAGTTACTATCGTGCTGCAGTGCCTCTAGCTAAAGACAGCAGTGGGAGGAGGCTGATCCTGTTCTTTCCCACCTTTGCTACTTGGCTTTTCTAGTAATATCTTAAACCCTGCTGTCTTTCAGATCTAGCCTGGCACCCAAAATAGAGGGAGAATTTGCTGTTTGCTCTGATGCCAGTATTTGTGGATCAAGATCATATATGCTCTTAAGCAAGTTCCTCAGTGCCATTTGACATCTTTCAGCTCTAAAACCGGGGGGAAAAAAAAAGGAAAATCCCTAGATCCTTAACTGAAAACAGAAAGCATCATTAGCTCAAACTCTCTAAGCTCCAGTAGGTTACAGACCATTCAGTTCCACCCTACTACTTCTGTTGAGTACAGGGATTTGTCCCTGGCCAAACTGACCGGTTGTCTGGCTTCAGAACTGAAAAAAAAATCTGAGATGAAGAAACTACAGCTTCCCTTGAAAGTTCGTTCCAGTGGTTAATTGTCCTCATTAGCAAATCGTATGCCTAATTTCTCATTTGAATTTGTCTGGCTTCAGCTTGCAGTCATTGAATCTTGCTGAGTCTTTCTGTACTATATTAAAACATCCCTTTAATACTAGCTGTTTTCTTCCCACAAAGGTATTTAATATTCTCAAGTCGCCTTTCACTTTTCTCTTTGATGACCTAAAAAAGCAAAGCTTTGTATTGCTTTCATTAGATGATACTTTCTGAAGGCATTGAGCCACTTCTGTCTGTCTGGATGCACTACATCTGATTTTTCAGATTACCTGGTTGATAATATAGGCATTTTAGGTTTATATTCAATAACCTAAATCCCACTTATCATTTCTTTCTGGTTAGTGGTGGGACTTCAGGAGTACCTATTCAATAGATATATCCTCTGGCTTTCATTTTACATTTATTTCTTTTTGTAGATAATTTCTCACTTAATTGCACTTATTTTCATCTTATTTGTTCATTCTCACTTCAAGATCCCTTTGCAGTCCCTGCTTTCCTGGGGACACTGCCCATACTGTAGGTTGGGTTGCAGTCCTTGCTGTAGGCGTGTTATCTGTCACATGCCTGTGTTAAAAAGGCAGATAGAATCAGACTGAAAAACAGGTTTGGGGGAAAATTGTGTAAAAAGAAACATCAGAGATGAGAGGGGATGAGTCACTTCACAACTGGCTGAATATTAGCCCAGTTCAGCTGATTCAGCCTACAGTCATATCTCTGCCTCAGCTGATCACCACTGATCCATCTTGATGTGTTTGGAGGACTCTCACATGGCTTAAAATCTGCTCTTTCTTGTGAGCATCAACTCCTGAAGCTCCAAGCAGGCCAGGAGCTGTGTGGCTTTGTCAGTCCTCAATGTAGAAATTCCAAACAAATTTTCATGTGTGGAAAATACCCCACCCCACCCTGTATTCCCCAGGCTCAGAGGATACAAATGCCTTCCTGCATACATGCCTAAGTCAACATGCTGCATCAGATGTCTGCTGAATCCAAACAGCTAATTAGGAGGCTGACATTTCTGATTGCAGGCCAATATGCTCAGAGTGTGGGTATTTATATATGTCTGTATCTATGCTGAAAAGGGTTAGGAAATAGAGTCCTTCACACAGTCCTCCATAGAATTTAGCTTGTCAGACCAAGAAACCACTTTGGATTTGCTCTGATATCCGTTTAATTCCTAGTTATTTTTCTCTGACACATGCAGCCTGCTAGTGCCAATTAGGTAGGCTTTATCTCTGACAACTTTGCTGCGATATTGTCTTTAATGCTTAATATCCTTATGTGCTGCTGGTGTGTGTGTGTGTATGTACTGCCCTTTCCCATTTCAAAACCATTTAAACAAAGAACTCTTATGTATGGTATTCTATGTAATGAAGTTATCCTCTAATGAAGTCTAATGAAGAAAGGGAAATCTAACCCACAGAGGAAAATTAGCACTGCAAGTTGCCTAAACCTCCATGTCAAGAACATTAGTATGTTTTTAGGGGTGACTTTTCCTAAGATCAGGGAGTAGGAATTTCATTTAGTCATATTTGGGCCCATTGGTTTAAGCTTCCAAATTTTACAAACACTTGCAAAAACACTAAGAACTATGAGTAGAAGAGAAAATACATGTGCACATTCATAGACATTCTTTTAGGTATCTCTCTCTTTGTATACATATATTTATATGTACAAAATTACATACATGTATCTATATGTGTTTAGTGTTTGTATGAGAGCCACACTTATATACTAGTGCTCAGGGAAGGATTCCAGTTGAAAAGGATGATGATATTCCTCCTGTTGCACATAGAGAAACTGTTAAAAACAAAAATTTTATATACATCTTTGCAGAAGGTAATGGTTGCATGGGGAATCAGATATCTCTATAGGAGAGTTAATCACTGTCCAGAGGATGATGAGAGTTACTGTTGCAAGAAGCCTTGCAGTGATGTATTTCATGGCTAGATCAGCTGATACTCCCCAGACTGTTCTGCTGACTTTTTATTATTGCTGTGACCACTCCACTAAATGCATGATCCATTGCTTAATGATTATCTTACTGATAATCACACAAAACATCTCCTTGCTACTTTATGTAAAAAAGACTTGTCCTACATGACCATATCTGCACGAGCAGGTTCTACTGACTGTTTACATGTGTCTTCACTAGGTCAGTTTGGTCAGTTCTGCCAGTCTCTGGGCTGAAACACAGCAGCTTTTAAGCAGTGGCAGAAAATGGGCAGCAATGGGATAAAACCACAGAAAGAGAGACCACAACCAGGAGCAACTTCTCCCCCAGGACTTTCTCCTAAGTTATGTTCAGAGTCACATTAGACATTTTCCTTCTAAAGAGACTCTGAACTTTAACATCTCACCCACTTCACAAGCTGAGACAAATCATCAGCAGTGGTATTGTCTACTTTACAATTTGCCTCTCAAAATCCAGTCTCTAATCCCAGTCCCCACCACAGATGGACTGTAGAATTAGGATGGGTAATTCATATATTTGTATTTCCCACTTCCTCTTCCATCAGTGTCTAGGGTTACTGATAATACAAAGTAGTAAGGAGAAGGCCACAAATTCTCTCTGAGATTATCTTCAGCTAGACAGAAAAACCTCTCATTGGCTTCCAAGAAAGGAAGAAAAAGACATATCAGAAAAATAAAAAAAAGATTAAACTAAGAGGACATTTTGGCAGCATGAGGGAGCATTTATTTTCAGTAAATTTCATTTATTCCAGTTTTTATTCCAGTTATAGTAATAAAATTCCCAGTATACTGCTACTTCATCTATAGTTCATTGAATTCGTCTCTGATAGGCACTTAGTTGCAAAGGATCCCTTTCATTATGGGAGGAGAGTAAGAAAGAGATTCTTTGTCTTCAGAAAGAAACTATTTCTGCTTTGAACTACTTCCTTCAACACTGATAAAAAATAAAAAAGCCTTTCATCCCTTTTTTAAGTGCATCCATTTTAAGCTGGAGTCAGTCAGCTTTTCAAACTTAACATAACTCGATCAAAACTGAGTTTGGCTGGAAACTGTATATAACTAGGATCTGATGTTAGATTAAGGAATCAGGGGAAAAGTACAATGAGAAAAGATCTCTCACTCTTCAGATGTTCCTGGGATATTTCAACGCATAATTTCCTGATGGTTTTTCAGAGAATTTGCAGAGAAATTGGAGAAAATCCCATGGGTTTTCCAGGGGGCTGGGAGGATGAGTTGTAGTAATGCTGCTGGAAGAGTCCATGTATTTCAGATCTTAGCGACTCCTTCATCCCTATTTTCTACAATGTGTTTTTTTAAGACTAATACCATATAGAAAGAGCTAAACCAATTTCCTATGCTTTTGAGCTAGTTTACTAAACCTTTCTTTAAGAATGGCTAGCACCTATATTTTTGTGGCAGAAATCTCTTCAGTGCCAAGGCTATAATTTTGTTGCAGATTCTACTGTAGGTTGTATATATTTACGAGGATGGAGATAAACATATAGTTAAGGTTATAACCTGAATTATTGGGTGTTTTTCTTATTTATGTGGCCAATTCCTGCACTAAAAAGTGACTCCCAAATCATGGTCTGTAAGATAATGCTGAAATCACAACTTCGGAACCACAAGAATGTCTCAGGAATCCTGTAATGCATTTCAACTAACCCAGAGATGTCCAGAGAAGCAGTGGGTTCCTCAGCTTCAGCTAACTGTCTTGGTCCTATCGCACGTACTACAAGGAGACAAGCTGATAGTTAATGTAAGCGGAGATATTTTCTTTAACTTGCCCTGCATTTTCAGGGAGAACAGTCCCAACTGCAAAAACATGGACAGTGATAAGGAGACAAAAGTCCTAGTCTATCTAGAGGGGTCCTAGAGACACCTCTCTCCTCTCTCTCCCTTCCCCTAGAGAAGAGTCCTAGTCTATCTATAAGAGCCCTAGTCTCTAGATGTAGAGGGGCTCTGGTGTCATCTCTATTGCACTGCTGGGATTTGAGGATAAAACATAGCTATTAAAGGCACTGTAACCATGCAAGCTGACAGCAGCAGCTCTCAGTCCATAGGGAGACTGTCTCCAACAACCATGTCCTTCTCTTCCACCCTTCTGGCTCCTGTGTCTGGCTGGAGCAGAGCCTGGCCAGCTCTGTGGCCACAGCTGCCAATCCAGCTGCGTGACAGGGCCATGAGTGATGTGCTAGCGGCGACTGCCATCTTGTGGGCAGCCCAACCACAAAGCATGAACATCCAACACGAAAAGCTCTGAAAGTAGAAACCGTCCTCGGAGAGGACTATGTGAAGCTGTGGGCCTGTTTCTTGGCTTGCTTACACCTGCTCGGTGCCTGTCTGCAGTGCAAAGCAGCCAGAAAGGTGACTTGAGGAGACGGCTGAGGACTTGCTGGTGCAAAACTCAATCAATCAACACCATGATCCTCCTCTCCTGCCTCAGTGCAGTGCGGATGATGTGGCCAGGGAAAGGGAGGCTTGAGGCAGACTATGCTCCTAAAAAGGGCACCCAGTGTAACATGGATGAGCTTCCAGGCTCCCAGAAGTCATTCTCTGAGCAGATCCTTTCCTAATTTCCTAAGATTAAGCATGAAGCAAAAAATCACCTCTGCTGTAGTCCAGCCAAAGTTGCACTAAGTTGCCAAATTTCCCATCTTCAGATTTTCATTTAGTGTATCTTTCTCCTACTTTATTAGCTATCAAAAAACACAAGGTTTATAATATATTAATAACAGTCCACTTTGAGTTTAGGCATGCAAAGAGCCAGGATGCCTTTTAGACAGAGGTACCTCAATGACACAAAACCAGCGTGGATGTAGGGCAACAGTTCTTACCAAATTCCCACTACCACTGCTCTCCAAGGCTCAGCCAGTCTCGTTGTGTCCCCATATTTCAAGACACATCCCTTAATCTGGAGTATGAGGCCTTCAGCCTTCAAATACACTATTTTAGATTTCTCACTTAAACAGAAGTCCTAAATCTCTGCAATATTGGGGCCTAGGAAGACTAACCTGCTATTTTTCTTTTCTAATGGAACTCACATTTCAGTGGCTTTGCTCAATAAAGGTGAGATCCTTAATTACTGCCACATTTCATAGCATTAGCTCCTTTTTGTTTCCAACTGCAATTGTCCACTGCAGTTTGCAGTGTCCTCCATTACCAGTGTTCAAAGAGATCAACAGTCATTCACCACTTAAGGCAGGTCAGCATGAAGGAACAAAACAGATAAATAAATAAAATCATAGCACGGGAAGGTTAAGTGACACACACAAAGTCATTTAATGAGTCATTGGCACTGTGACACAAGGGAGCTCACTGCCATAATTGTGTAATACATTCCCATTTACTCTCCGTAACATCCAAACCAAATTCTACCATCAGGGATATCAGTACAACCTCATTAAAATCAATGAGGTTGCACGGATGTAAATGAGGATAGATTTTGAGCAACTCTCATTCTATAGCATTTGTAGATCTTTCTTTATAGGTAGCTTAGCTGCAATTTCACTTTAGTGCTGAGCCAAATGCATATCTGATAAAAGCTATGCTGGGTAGCATCCATAAACAAGACAGAAAGAGATCTACTTTTAAATGTTTGTAATACGTGT
>JAUBOD010000318.1:226283-240253 GCA_032353885.1 Nothura maculosa | reverse complement strand
GGCACGCAAAGGGAAAATCAATCTTCTCTTTCATGTCGGTGCTGTTTAACAGATGCATTTCGGAGGCCGCCACACCCTTGTCTTGCACAAATCCCTCTTGTCTTCCTGAGCAGCTCATTAAAGTTATTAACAGGCCCCGGGACAATCTGTGGGCCTCTTAAGAGCTTGAAGCTGGGAAAGCAGCAGCAGCCAAAGGGTTAAGGTGCCGGGTCCTGGTCAGGGCACTAATACAGAAGACAGGAGTCTGTTGATGTGTGTTTGGTGCAACCTGTTATTTACCAAACACACAGACCCCCCGCCAGCTTCTGCCCCACCCTGGGCAGGTGAGAAAGGGAAGTATTCTTTAATGCAGCGTTTAACCGAAATTGGTGTTTCAAGGAATCTCCACTGCAGCCGCTCTCCACCTCCTCCTGTGCCCACACTGGATAAAATTGGTCGCAACAGCAGCTCTTTATAGGAGTATCCGTGGCAGTTTCTTCAGCAGGAAGCTTAAGAGAGGAGTTTTATCAGGCTGCAGGGAGGCTCTTCAGTGCAGACCCTCAACAGCCCATCACAGAGTACAGGGCCTTCCACACCTTGGGCCTAGATATTCCCATCCAGGTGTTTTCTGGGGAGACATGATTCATAGCTCCTCATGTCCGACTTGTGTATTGTTTCTGGAAGTTGGTGATGGAGTATAGGGAGCAAATGGGTCACGGGAGAGGGCTGCGAGCATCGCTTCACAGGTTTCCCCCGTGCCCAAAATTAGTGATGGGCTTTCCGGTCCTTTTTTTTTTTTTTTGAGCAGGAACACCAGTGCAAACACTGGGATATCACTGGGATGATTTCACATTCCATCTTTTTCCCAATAAACCCTCCCGCTCCCGCACAAGAACCAACCCACCCGCGACCCGCCCGGGGTTACGCGGCGCCCCCACAGCTTGGCCCCGCCCCCCTTCCATCGTCCCCTCTCCCCATTGGTCCGCGCCGCGCTGGGTCCCGCCCCCCCGCCCTGCGCTGCGCCGCCGCGGGGCGGGGCGCAGAGACCGCCCCTCCGCGTGCGTCACGGGCTGGGCGCTCCCTGATTGGCGGCGGCTGTGCGGCGGCCCCGCCCCGCGGGTTCCACGCGCGGCGCCGTTCACCCGGCGGCTCCTCGGGATCAGGGAGCGCGCGGGGCCGTCCGGGCCGGGCCGGGCGCGCCCGCGGATCGCAGCGTGGGCCGGTGAGTGCCGCGAGACGGGACTGGGACCGGAGCTGGAGCTGGAGCCGGAGCCTGCCCGGGACGGCGGCCCACGCGGCGTGGGGGCGGCGCGCGGCCCTTCCCGGAGGAGCCGGGGCAGTGCGGCTTCCCACGCGTTAGATCCCACTTTGCCCAGCGTGGAGAGGGCAGCTCAGATAGCACCTTTAAACCCTGCTGGCCGGCCGGGCAGCCCGTGGGTGCCCCGGGGCGCGCGTGGGCGCTGCCACCCCCCCCCAACCGGGCGCCCACGCGGTGCTGCCTCCGCGAGTCAAAGTGCCCTGCAACGGGGAGCTGGGAAGTATTCATATATAGAGATATGTATGTATGCATATATGTATATTTATATAATGTGTGTGTATATGTAGTGTGTGTGTATATATATTTATATATATTTATATTTATATTTATATATATATATATGTATGTAAGCTCTAGGCAGAGCAGATCCCGTGCGCTGCCCGGGCAAGCGGCTCTGTCGCTCGTCTTGTGACTTTGCAGCGCGATGTTTCCTGGGCAGGTTTCACCCGCTTGGAAGGCTGCCCTGGGCTGCCCTATGGAGGGGAGCAAAGGGCTTTTCTCTTTTTTTTTTTTAATTTTTTTTCCAAAAGTACAGATACTGTTCAAAAAAAAAAAAAAGCTTAAAAAAAACCTATGCAAACAAACTCAGAAGTTGCCGTTCCTATAGGGAAACAAATCTGGAAGTCGAGCATTGCTGCTGTGCTGTTGTGTGTGGATTCCTCAAAGGCCTCATCTGTGGTTTAAGGGATGCAGCTCCCTGTCTGCAAGGAAATGAGCTGCAGAAACCATGCTCAGAAGCTTGCGTTTTTTTTTAATAAGTGGCTGCTCTGAGCTGGAAACAGGAAAAAACAATTCCCTGATGCTCTGCTGCCTTTACAGGCCCCTTTGCGTTTCAGAGCTCGCAAGCAGAGGTTCCCCCCTGCTTTTTTTGTTATTTTTCTGAGATGCACCCGCTGTCCCTGCCAGGCTGCTTGCTTGTGTGATGAATGTTTTTGGGGCCAGATCCAGAGTCCAAGGGAGGCAGCTCAGCGGTGGCCTCTGAGCTTTCCGTGCGGGGAGCCCCGACCTCATTCCTGCTTTCCGCCAGCCCTGGGAGGCTCCGCGCGGATCCCTTGTGATCCGCCGGGGCGACCTGCTTGGCCACTGCGTCACGGGCCGTCGCGCTCGGGCCCTTTCATCCTCGCTGGGACGGACGCGTCGTGTCAGTGCAGACAAGCAGCTCGAAGCTTGAACCTGTGTAAACCTCCCTGCTGCTCCCCCTCCTTCCTGCATCCTGCAGCACTTGTTTTTATCGAGGCTGCCTTCGGAGCGACCCGCTGTGTTTGCAGCGTGCAGCAGTAGGGTTAGTGGCTGGGTTATTCACTGCCACCCCTGCAGCTCCCGGGGCTCCTGTGCCCTCCCGTCCCTCTGTCCATCTCCCACAGGATCTTTCCAGGACGGGAACCTTGTTGGGGCCTTTCTTTTTCCCTTGTCCTGCGTCGCTGCCTCACATCAAGTCGTATCGGAGAACACGTTTTATGTCCTGTGTCTCTAACCATCTGCTGTGGGGTATTTATCTCCACAATAGGGCTGTGTTCAGCACAGTGCTTGGGAAAGAGTGTGCAGAAGTTCCCTTTGCAAAGGGAAGGTTTGGTAGGGGCACGGGAGTCTTAGGGACAAAACCTGGGAAATTTGTGGCAAAAAAGCAGTGGCACAATGATACAGGAGACTGTAAGAGCACTGGAAAATGTAAATTTCTGGAGTTTTTTGTTCATTTTTGAGCTTTTTGGCTTTTGGGAGTGTAATCCGTGTTCTCTCGGGCTCATCACGCTGGTGGGTTGTGCCCTGGGATCACCTCGCACGCTGCCTATGGGGCAGGTGCAACTGGAAGGACGAGGCTGGCGCCGGGTCCCTGAAGTGGTTTTGCAGAGGAGCAGTGGCCACGCTGGAAAGGTGCCACGGAGGCAGGTGAAGGCAGAATGTGCGAAACGGCGAATGTGTGAAAACGGGCACGTTTAGGGGTTTATAACATGCAGGGCGGCTGGATGCGCTCCTGGATGTCAAGGAGGAGGAAGGAGCGTGTGTGTATCTATATGTATAAGTGATGATATCGTTCGTGTCCCTGTAGTGGCGACCATGGCCACCCAAAGCACCCAAGGATCATGTTGGATCGGAGCGTGCATGGCCAGGCTGGCTCCAAGCAGCGGTTCCGGGGGGGCTGCCTGGAAAACGCCTGGCTGGAACAACCCCCTCCCTGCCCCGGCTCAGTCCTTAGCAGCCGACACATCAGTCTGTCTTTCCTGATCAACTTTATAGCCCTTCAGTGGCTGTTAGCATCGCTCCAGCCATTAAAAGCTGCTCTGTCTCCTGTCCCAGCTCCATGCAAGCCTGGGAATGTTGCATATCCCGTAACCACAGTCTGCTTGCTGACCATTAGGCTTTGCAAAGTCTACCAGATTGTGGTAAGGCCGGTTTTGTTGTGGAGCTCGCTCTGGTTTGCTCGGGAGGGACGCAGGGGTGCAAGACAGGCCGGGCTGCTGCAGGGCTTCTGCTGTGATCCAGCGACCTGGAAGCACCCGGGCTGATGCTGCCCCAGCCCCATGTGCACCCAGCAGGATAAAGTCCCTTTCAAGGGAGCCCAACAACTGAGCCTGATCCAGAGGAGCAAGACAAAATGGAACAAATCCAGGTTAAATGTCCTGGCCCGACATTGCATCTTGCCCTGGACCCGTTTATGTGAGCATGGGCAGCAGGGGCTGTGCAGCCGAGCTCTCCACTCTGCACCTCCGTGCTGGGCACCGAGCACAAACAGTGGCAGGATCTGAGCAGGTTCCCTGGAGTCAGCAACGGCAGCGCTTATTCTGCCATTAATTTCCCATATACCACACAGCCTGTAAACTCTCTCTGGGAAGTTGCATGTGGCTCTGCTTGTCTATATTTGAAGTACTGAAGCCCTTTTGCCTTTACAGCATATTTGCAAGCTGGCTCGCTTGAAAGGGACTTTATCCTGCCCAGATGGGGTTGGGAGAGATATTGTGATCGAGTAGATGGTTTCTATTCCGCAGTCTTTTTGAGTATTATCTGGGAGAGGGGGGAATGGAAAACTCGCTAGCCTCCTCTGCAGCCCTGCATTCATTCTGCAGAGCCGCTGTGATTGATCTGGCAGAATGGAATTTATTCAGCAGCGAGCTGGAGGGCAGGCCCGGGGCACAAAACCCGGCGGCGGCCGCCGAAATGAATCACGGGCTCTGAAAAGATCCACTGGGGCTAAGGCGTAGTAATGAAAAGCTCTTGTCTGGAGCCCGAGCTGCAGCTAAAAGCGTGATTTATCCGGGCTTGGGTAGTGCAGGAGGGTGTGTTGTTCCCAGGCGTGCAAAGCCCACGTGCTTAGGGCTGAGTGTGAACTCTGCTGCCTCACAGGTAGCTTAAGAAGCTGGATGGAGTCATGCAGCTGCAGACCCGCAAGTCCGGTGTCTGCCTGACAAATAAAACTGCCTCTATTGCATGCAAAGCAAACTTCCTACGGATACTTTTCTTCTGGCTGGAAAGCAGCCTCCTTTGGCTCGGGTAGTTCCGTTCGTTATAGATCTAAACGAGCGTTGCCCCTTTTGCCAGTGCTTGTGCAAGATGGAACAAGAAGCTAGCTCTTCGGTATAGCCTGAAACGCTGCTTTTGATTTTTATTGCTAGTGGCGTTCGGTGGATTCTTGCGGTGCCTTTGGGCTCAGAGTGGGGCACGGGGCTCTGGGAGGCCCTGCCGAGCCTGGGACACGAAATGGTGACGGGCAGAGCAAGTTCCCGAGGTCAGATTTGCTTGAGTAAGCAGGCTGAAGATCAGATACGTGCCTGGACCTTCTCCAGACAATCTGATCTCCTGGAGCCTATGGAATTGGGCTTGGAAAACCTCCCAGTTTCTGTCTGAGCCAACAGAGCAGCTTTTCACATGGTCTCTCTGTTTTTGGTGGAGGACATAATAGAAAATAAGGGGAGAAGAAACAGTATCAGAGGCCTCCCACCCAAAAAGGTTGGGACAGCATCACAAATCTGGGATTGGGGTGTTGAATTCCCTTTTCCTTTGCTTGCCTGTTTGCAGATATGATGAAAGGACAGTTTGTCAGGAAGGCCACATCCGGCCGTGTTACAGACGTACCTGCTGATTCAAGGCAGAATTACAGGGTGCACTGCAGGGTGAAAACTGACAGTTGCATTTCCAGCATATTAGTCATCCTGTTGAGCACAGGTATGAATTTGAACGATACGAGCAGATCGCTGAGCTTGCACTGCTGCTGGAAAATAAATACCCCTTTTCTTTGGAGAGCAGAGCGTGCCCCTCCACCAGGCAGAGCCCAGAGCAGCGTGTGCCCCAGGGAGGTGCAAGGAAGGACTTCACTGCCCACTTGGCAGCCTAGTGTTGTGCTCAGTGCCAGGTGCTATTTTTACTCCTCTCATCTTGGGCACTCTTTGGAAAAGGGTGTTTGTAGTGCAGGACATTTGACAGGTCCCTCTGAGCTGTGTGTTGGTAGCCCACATGCTGCCCTGCCTGTGCAGGGACATGAAGAGGAGCTGAGAACCTGCTTGGGTCACTTACTTTCTATCTCCCTCCCCCACTATCTCTATGTTTTATGCTGTTTTGTTCCCCATTTGAAGCTCGAGCTCTGTGGTCAAGTAGATGACACCTGCCTGATGGGGAGCTCCCTTGAGGATGCACTTTGCTCACTTTGGAGGCGTGAGGTTCATGGTGCGTTGTTGCTCCGCTGTCTCCTAAACATCTTTGCAGGAAAACTGCCCAAATGCAACACTGGAGGAGTTTTCAGGTTCCTAGATTGTTGCCCTGCATGGTGGAAGGGGAATTGGCTGCTCTCCAGGGGTGATTGTGCCCTGGCCTGGCAGGGCTGGCCCAAGCACCAGGCACGGGAACATGTAGATATTTGGGATGAGTGAGTAAAGGGTGACTGAACAGGCTGAGCATTTATGCTCTACATCCAGGGAGAAGCTGAACTTTGCATTCAGGGCAGCATTTCACCCTAAAGCACCAATATTGTGAAACCAGAGAGGAAGAGGAAAAAAACAAGCCTCACGCCTGGCTGGGGGCAGGTCTGCCATGGTCTGTAGTGGGCAGCTATAGGTCACGGCCCCACACGTACGCAGAGGGAACGTGGGGCCGTCTGCCCTGGGAGCCAAGTCTCTTAATGCTGCTCCCGTCACTAGCTCTGGGCAGAGAGCAGCGGGTTGAGGTTTAGGTCTGACCTTCCTTTGGCTGCACAGAAGTCGCCTCTGGCTCATTAGGAGCTTGTGCTGCTCTGGTGCATGTGGATGTATTGATTTGTTGCATTTGTATGCAAGCAGGTAAATACTCCCCCTCCTCTGTAATGCTCCCTGGGTCTGAGAGATCACATGAATTGATGAAAGAATAAGGCCCAGAGCAACAAGGGTGCTTAAGGGCTCCTCATGCCATGGGGCTGTTTTAATCATATCCTGCCTACTACGTGTGGATAGGTGGTAGCTGTTGTCCTTGTTCCTCTGCAGGCTCTGAATTTAGAGCACCAGCTAGGTCCCACGTGGCAGGGAAAACAGAAGCAGACGAAATGAATTGGAATAAATGAAAGAAAGTATAAGATGAGAGCTCTCCTGGGCCCAAAGCCTTTGATCTCCAAATCACGTGGTGAGCATTTAAATTCTAATAAAACCCTGAGCAGAGAGCACACAATGTCCTGTGCATAAGTCACAACAGCCAGAAGAACTGGAGTCTTGTGGGGAGGACGGTGCTCCTGCATGAGCAGTTCCTTCTAGGACTTGTAAATGGAGCCAGTGGCCAACCTAAAAGCTTTTTTATGTGCTTTAATAAGAAGCTGTGTTTTGCTTGCTGCTTCTCGTAGAGTCTGACTGGCAAACGGCGAGCACCAGGTTCAACTCATGGGCTTTGGGCTCTTTGTTGGTGCTCAGACAACCATTATGGTCTCGGGAGAACGCTGCTAAATCCTGTCGTTTTGCACTTCTAAGCAGAAATGAGTCTCGAACCCCAAAGTCTCATTAGGGAATGTGGTAATTGCTCCCAGGGATTGTCCTCTTGAAATTAAGCCGTGTCTCAGCTGTCTGATCTGGGAACAGATGCGTCACCATGCAAGCTGTTGGGTTAACTGCAAGCCCATGGGAGGAAGCTCTGGAGAAGTCACCTCCCAAGTGGAGAGCCTGGCCAGACCAGCTGGGAATTCCCTGCTGGAAGATCATGGATAGTCTACTGGTTTAAGGCTAGGGTGGGAGAGGGAAACCAACCCTACGTAAGCAAATAGTCATCACCAACAATGGTCCTAAGCTGTCCTCTCACATGCAGTTCTCTTGATTACAGACCTGACTCCGAGGTTTTTAAGAGCAGCTTGGGTTTTATGAGAGACAGAAGAACCCCAGGAGATACTCTAATATTATCTGTACCAGCTGCCTAAAGTGTGGCTTATGAAAGAACAACCTACAGGCCCATGAGAAAAGGCCTTCTAGGCAGTGGTTCAGATAGGAGAACCATGGCCGTTGTTGAAATGGGGAATGTGGCCAACTCTGGTTTTGACTTCTCCCCTTGTTCTCTTTGCCAGCTTTGTCCTGTCCGGAGCTCGCTGAGGCATTTCCTTTGTAAGCTGAGATCAGAGGGGTCTCTTCTGCCTGGGCCAGGTTTACCCTTCTCCTGAGTTGCTGTCTTCCATGTGTCGGTGAGTGGAAGGATTTTCCGAAGCTTCCTTATCTTGCCATGCTGGAAAAAATCCTGTCTTTCCTAGCTCTGCTATATAAGGGCTGCAGCGAGCCCGCAGAATATTATAGCGAGCAGAAAACATTGGATAGCTGTCAAAAAGCTGATGCCCTATGCCCTCATCCATATGGAATAAGAGTTATCATCTGCCTCTGCATGCACTAAGATCCTCTAAAAGGCTATGCAGTAGACATTTGTTTTTTTAATAACTACCTTGCAGAGGGGAAAAAAATGACTACAGCATGGAGAAATCCCAGACCCAGTTTGTTGAGGTTTTGCCTTCTGCCGTTCTCGTTAACGCTTCCCGCACGAGGGCAGATGCAGCTGCAAGCTCAGATAACCCCTGAGCTCTTGCAGAGCAGGTGGGAGCACAGAAGGAGACACCAACAGGTTTCTCTGTGCTAAATATCCCTCCAGATACCCAAAATATCCCTCCAAAATATCCTGTGTGGTTCTGTTTTTTCCCATTCGTTTAGTATCTGATTAGGAGAAAGCAGGAATGTGGCAGAGGTCGAGTTCTGTCCTACGTGCAGCCACTTCTGCGAAGTGCTGAAGAGAACGTGTCGGGCGTCCAGCCCTGTTTGTCACTGCAGTCAAGTATTGCTTAACTTTAAGCATGCATTTGTGCCCAGTATGTAAAGTATAGAAGATCATTTCAGCTGCACGCTTCTGAAGTGCAGAAGGCTACCGATTGTGCAAGAAACCCATCAGATAAAAGAGCTGCTGCCTGCAGTTTCTGTTCATCCGATATGTGTGGGATGATGCCAAAGTCTCTGGTAGATTGTGAGCTGCAGGGGGGTGTGGGTGGAGGGAAGAATGAAGCCCTGCTCTTTCCCAGCTCCAGCAGGACTCGAGAAGGAGGCACATTGCACTGTTTGCCCTCAAAACAGGCACTCTGGGAAGTGCCAAAAAACGCAGAACAAGCCTTGCCGATGAGACGGCTGCGAACCCGAGCTCAGGCTGCCTCAGCTGATCGCTGTGCTCAGCCTGGGTGATCCAGAAGCCATAACAGGCTTGATATCATTTATTTATTTCTATTTTTTAATACTCACAGCAGCTCTGCCGCAGCTTTTATATAGACATTTCTCATTTCTAAATGACCTGCCCTTGCCTTTCTGAGTAGTGGCTTTTCTATTCTTAGGCTCAGGGAAAAAAATAATGATGCTGCTTTCCTGTAATCTTTTGTTTGTTTCCCTAGCTGTCCTATATAAATTGCTTAATTTTCTCTGGATAAGCAAATCAAAGGTTAACAGCCGATACCTGAGCAGAGCTGTGGGCAAAGAAAGCGCCCGCCTTGGCAGGGTGGTTTCTGAGGTTGCAGGCACCGGCACCCGAATCAATAGCTTTTAGCAGACTCATAAATGTTTCATTTGTATTCCTCAGTTCAGCGCTGTGGGGCTTTGACATATATTGAATTCATATAAGCTCTTAAATGAGTGTTGTCCCTGGGCTGGGCTCTGGAAGGGGTTTTCTTTGGGTGCAAGTGCGGCCTGGGCCTGGCATTGCCCTCCCTGTCTTGGCAAAGGAAATGAGTTTGGCAGCCACAAAGGTCTGGAGCCCATAGGTCATACTGGGAATGTTGGAGGCTCTGGGCTGGCAGAGCTTGGAAACGGAGCCCTGTTTGCTGGGATGAGGCGGTGTCTGGGAATGTCCAGGGCCACATGCAGCAGATGCTGCTCACTCGTCCGCGCTCTGTTATCCCTCTGGGCCCCAGTGGCTGTTTTGAGGGGGATCCATGTGATCCCAGCCTTCCCAGAGGAGATGAGGCAAAGATGGGGCTGAGCCGTGACCCTGTGTGTGCAGGAAAACCCCGGGGCGAGAGGGAAAGGCCCCGAAAGAAAAAATAGGACTGCAAAGAGCGAGTTTAAAATAAATAAGCTTCCTCAGCCGTATCTGGTTTGTTAATTAATGATTTCTCAGGGATTACGTGGCCGGAGCTCTGACCTGTAGAGTGGGACAGCATGGGGAGGACAGCCCTGTGTCTCTGGCCTCAAAAGCAGAACTGCGGTGTTTTGTTTTAGGGGAAGACAAATAGGGAAGAAAAAGGGTATTAGAGAAGGGAAGAAAGATGAGCAGCATTGGGTGAGAGAGGGCAGGTCCAACCTGGCCAGATGCTGTTTCTCAAACAGCATCTTTCAGGTTTTTTTCCTGTAAATGGGCTGCTTCTCCCCAGAGCTGGTGCCACGGGGTGTGGCCGTGTGCGATGCCGCCATGACGAGCGGCTGCCTCGCGCTCGCCCTCACCGCGCACAACATGGCGACCGAGCCCCAGCACGAGGCGACATCGGCGGCACCCGCGCTGCGTCCTGGAGTGGAAGCATTTCCTTCTGCATGTGCTTCCATGTGTTTCACACTGAAAAATCCCATTCCTTGTATATGCTTCCAGTTCCTTCCAGGCCCCTGCCTCTGAAAGGCTCCCTTTTCAAAACTCAGCGCAGTTGTGCTACCAATTTCTCCCCTTTCTCTCCCTGTCTTTTAGCATGTGAGAGGGCTGCCTGCATATCCACGTGCCTACTTTCTTCCACACATAAAGATAGGCCTGGCTGAACTATTTTGGAGCAAGTGACTTAGATGCTATCATCTAAATTCTGCTAATTTGACTGGTTTAAAGGCCTTCTGCTCCACAGACATGAATAGGTATGAGGCCGTGCTTAAACGAAATATTAATTAATAAAAACGTCCTATTTGCATCTTGCTGCACATTTAAAAAGTGTAAGTTAATTCTTTTGGCTTATTCTCTGATTACTGCCTGTACTGAAAGTGACTGTCAATGAAGTGTCTGATGAGATTTATCAATCAATACTGCAGTGTGAATCTTTTGGCTTGTGCTAGCAGCTCTGTATTTCTTAAATAACATTAGTAACCATTTACTTGTCTTATTTAAGCCTACAATAGTCTTCATGCACTTAGAAACCAAACGTGATTCCTGCCGAGCCAAGAACACACTGAGGCCCTTTATCCTGAGCAGACCCCTCTCTCACTGCTGTTTTTGAAGGAACAGAAATTGCCCCTCTAGATGCTGTTGAAACAGTTTACCAGCAAGTCTGGGTTTTGCTTGCTTCACCTTGTTGCTTTATTGCTGAAATAAAAGGGCAGAACTTCCTCTCCCCTCGTTTCCACCCTGCTGAGCCTCAGTTAAACCTCAGGGGGAGGTGAGGGTGCTGGATGTGAGGCAGGCACAGGCTCCTCAAGGCAGGGCACGGGAGCAGCCAGCTCTGCAGTTTCAGCTGCTGCTTCATGTTTGAGATGTGCTGGGTGTGTTGTCACGGGCAGATGTGCTGCTGCTGGCTCCCTGCCCCACGTCAGTAACGACAAGAAAATAATCAGGTATTTTCTGTTTGTTTCTCCACAGGCAAGAACTGTCATCATGTCAGTCAGCGTCCATGAGAACCGTAAATCCCGGACTAGCACCAGCTCCATGAACATCCTGCTGTTTCACAAAGCCTCCCACCCGGACTGCGTCCTGTCCCACCTCAACACGCTCCGGAAGCACTGCATGTTCACCGATGTCACCCTATGGGCAGGAAACAGGTCGTTCCCGTGCCACCGGGCAGTGCTGGCGGCCTCCAGCAGGTACTTCGAAGCCATGTTTAGCAACGGCCTTCGTGAGAGCCTGGGTGATGAGGTGAATTTCCATGACAGCCTGCATCCCGAGGTGCTCGAACTGCTGCTGGATTTCGCTTACTCCTCCCGGATCATCATCAATGAGGAAAATGCAGAGTCGCTCCTGGAGGCCGGAGACATGCTGCAGTTCCATGATGTCCGAGATGCAGCAGCTGAGTTCCTGGAGAAGAACCTCTATCCTTCCAACTGCCTGGGCATGATGTTGCTGTCAGATGCTCATCAGTGCCGGAGGCTCTATGAGCTCTCTTGGAGGATGTGCCTGGTCAACTTTGAAACTGTTCACAAAAGCGAGGATTTCAACAACCTATCCAAGGACACTCTTCTGGACCTCATTTCCAGTGATGAGTTGGAGATTGAGGATGAAGAAAAGGTCTTCAAAGCTGTCATCCAGTGGGTAAAATATGATCTGGATGAGCGGAAGGGTTATCTCCCAGAGCTTCTGAGGAACGTTCGCCTGGCCTTACTTCCTTCTGAATGCCTCAAGGAAGCCTTGGCTTGTGAGGATCTGATCATGGTTGATGAAAGGAACAAGCTTGTCTTGGATGAAGCTATTCAGTGCAAGAAGAAGATCCTCCAGAACGATGGAGTGGTCACCAGCCCCTGTGCCAGGCCTCGCAAAGCTGGGCACACCTTGCTCATCTTGGGAGGGCAGACCTTCATGTGTGATAAGATCTACCAAGTGGATCACAAAGCAAAGGAAATTATCCCCAAAGCAGACCTGCCAAGTCCACGGAAAGAGTTTAGTGCCTGTGCCATTGGCTGTAAAGTATACATCACGGGAGGCAGGGGCTCAGAGAATGGAGTCTCCAAAGATGTGTGGGTGTATGACACTGTTCATGAGGAGTGGTCAAAAGCTGCCCCAATGTTAATAGCTCGGTTTGGCCACGGCTCAGCTGAGCTGGAGAACTGCCTCTATGTGGTAGGTGGACACACTGCAGTGGCTGGCGTCTTTCCTGCCTCACCTTCTGTTTCCTTGAAGCAAGTGGAGAAGTACGATCCTGCATCCAACAAATGGATGATGGTGGCACCTTTGCGAGACGGCGTGAGCAACGCGGCCGTGGTAAGCGCCAGGCTCAAGCTTTTTGTCTTCGGCGGCACCAGCATTCACCGGGACATGGTGTCCAAAGTGCAGTGCTACGATCCGGCCGAGAATCGGTGGATGATCAAGGCGGAGTGCCCGCAGCCCTGGCGCTACACGGCCGCTGCCGTCCTGGGCAGCCAGATTTTCATCATGGGGGGAGACACGGAGTTCACGGCAGCGTCCGCCTACCGCTTTGACTGCGAAACGGACCAGTGGACGCGCATTGGGGATATGACGGCCAAGCGCATGTCCTGCCATGCCCTGGCCTCGGGGAATAAACTCTACGTGGTGGGGGGTTACTTTGGGACTCAGAGGTGCAAAACGCTGGACTGCTACGACCCGACGTCAGACACGTGGAACTGTATCACAACGGTGCCTTATTCGCTCATCCCCACAGCTTTTGTCAGCACCTGGAAGCATTTGCCCTCATGAGAATTAGGGTTCTGGGCCTGAGATCCAGGAATATGATAAGGTAAGGATCTCTCCTGCTAAAGCTGAAACTTCTTATCTCGCCTCAAATGGGTTTCCACACCACGCTGAAGACAAGGCTCCAGTCAGCTTACGCTTTATGAGGAGGGTACATTTGAAGGTGAGAGGGATGTAGCACTGGAAAAGAATACAAATGCTGTGATACTAGTGTGAGTCTAGTTCATTCCCTGTTTTCTCCTGTTTCAAGATTGTACCCTCAATAACCCAACAAGTCTTTGGCTCTGTAGTTGTGTAGATGGCTGCAAGTAGACCAGAATTGCTTTGCCCTCCTTCTATCCTAGCTGGATGTGCCAGTCTCCATCGTTCTGTGTGCATTATAATAACACCTCGTCTAAGCTCGCTACTGTATGTGAGGGCATATGGGAGAGCAGATCTGTCCCTGCCGACTCGCATGGGTATGACCTTGGAATACGTCTCCATGTTGTTGAAGGAGATGCAGTTTAAGATTTCTAAATGTGTCTGTACTTGAGCTCAGGAAGATACTTTGGAAAATTTCTCAATGTTTTGTTATTTTTCTTGAGTATTGGTGCAATCTGTCCGTTGCTGATGAGTATGTAAGCAAGTAACCCTTGGGAGACTGGAGAATCTCTTTTTAAGCTGTGTATTTACATCTTAGTGGGTAAGATGGGTAGTGGGCTGCAGAAGCGGAGGCTGAGAAGCCATGGTGCATTTGATGGTCCTGGTATTTGTTTAGCATCTAAACACTTGCTTGTTAAATCAGAACTTCTGAGACTTCTATGTGAGACATGAGTGGGAGGGAAGGGGTTTGGTAACCAGAAGAAGAATGTGTTTCAAGGTGCGTGAGAACAAGAAGGTTGGTGGAAAC
>JAUBOD010000318.1:177601-190658 GCA_032353885.1 Nothura maculosa | reverse complement strand
GAGGAACCCTACCTCGGGGTGCTGCAAGGAACGGAGGCAGGAAGGGAGGGAGGGCGCTACTGTCTCACACTGTCTGCAAGCGGCTGCAAGGCGCCAAACGCTGCAGGCGGAGAGGGTTGGGGACGAGCCCTCCGCGATAGGCAAGGAAGGAATTTTAGCGCGCCACAAGGTTGCTGTTAACCCCGCAGTGAACACGGTAGCGCTGTGGATCTCCCAGACAAAGAGGTTTGGAGAGCTCACCCTGCTCCGCAGCTGGCCAACCCGCGCTGCCTGCGAGTGCCTCCAGGATCCCCGGCCTCAGCGGAGACACCAAAACGCTGCTGCTGGCCTAAAGCTGCCTACCAACTGCGCAAGGCGGGCTCAAGAGAAATTAGTCATTCTAGGCAAATTTTCTGTCATCATTTCCCTGAAGCGCTTGACCAAAACCAAAAAAAGTGTACTTTCCTTCCTAATGGACAGGAAGGGCTTGTTTTACACTTTACATACATGGGAATCCATGCACGTTGCTGATTTGAGGAGAGATTCACTGACTAATCCCCGAGTAACACTAAATGTCCAATAGATATGGACAAATTGACACAATGTGTATCAGTAATCCCCATTCCACAGTTAATATTTCATACTTCTTTTTTTTAATACGCCTTTTTACCTTTTTCAACAGTCTCTGCCATTGGGAGTATTCTCTAAAACACTGTATTTCACAGCTAATCATGGAAAGCGATGCTTTTCTAAAGCCAGGTTTGGAGAAAAGCAAATTTTGTTTGGAAAGGACTTTAAACTTCTCTCTAACAGCTCAGACAAAAGCAGAAACCAACTCCTTCCTGTTCGACTTCCTCTTTCAAGGTTTGTTGTTTTTCTTGTTAACTCTTACAGGTTTTATCTGCTATAACGCTTCTTCAAATTCAGTGTTCCCAAGAACATTTAGGCCAAATGGTTTAAAGGCAGAGCTGAAACTCTAAGCATTTCAGAGAGGAAAAGCCAAAATATTTAGTTTGGATGATATTCTGTCTTGCTATGGTAAAATCATTAAAACTGTGTGTTGTAGTTTCTGTACTGTCCATCATGGTCGTAGTTTTTAAGTAACTCTGGTTTAATCAACACTTTGATGCAATCATGAAACCACCAAAATTAACAAGACAGCACCTATATAGCAGGCAAAGGAGGAGCAAATATCTCCACATACGTTTGTCATACTTTCTTACCCCTCCCAACACGACATGCTTATGTATGTTCAGTTCCTGCTCTATAGATTATACAGGCAAATGCCAGAAGCAATGAACAAATCCCTAACCATGTTAGCAGGCTGCGCACAACAATCCCCAGCTGCTTCTGCGTGGATTGCTCAGAAGTTTCTATATAAACAGATTTTTGCACATCGTCCTTTACAGCAGAGAGCAGCTCGGCAGGGTCGGTGCCTCGGGCACGCATTCGCTGCAGAGGTTTCCATCAAGAGGAACCATGTGCTGTGACCACTCATTTCATTACCACGATGGCAACGGAAGGTGATGCAATTTAGAAAGAACATTTATCAAAAGGTAATCGTGCCATTACCCTGCACAAAGCTGGCTAGGCTAAAGGCACACGAGGGCTGAAACAGCCTGTGCTTACATCGGGAAATGCTCAATTCAACTTTGCTTATCGCAGCAAACTGCTGCCATATGTGTTGGCTTCATCCAGCCCTTATTCTATAACAGGCACAGTACTCGTACCCCCACCGTGTGTGTCCTGTTTGCTAATTAAAGTCTGCTCAGAGGGTTTCATCAAGCTTCTTAGGGGCTTTCCAATAGCATGAGCCAGCATAGGAACCACACATCAGTTAGCTATTTAATAACAACAGCACACTGCGAGGTAGGGCAGCATTTACCTCCTGTCCTTTAAAAGTGGTAAAGGGAAGTGAGATTCAATTAAGAGATCCAATTAAACAAAAAAGGCCTAAAATAGATTAATTTTGAAGGGTCAATCTAAGACAACAAATGCTAAGGTTTTTTTTTTTTTGAAATATTTAGTAATAATGAAGTAATATCTCTATACAGAAAATTCAGCTGTGCAGACTGGTGCTGGACACTTCAGCAAGTGAAAGCCTATATTTTCAACAACTGCTTCCAAAATAAAGAAATATTTACGATAAATTACAATAGAAATTGGTCATCTCTAAAGGCCATGGTCTGAGCACTCTACCCACCGGTGCACAGGAACCTTGTGCAAAAGGTAAAAAGGGAAACACAATACACCCTTCACATCTAATTTATCTTTATAGCTCTTATCCTTGTTTTATTGTACTCCTCTGATTCTCTAATAATTAGGCTTTTACAAAAGCCACCTTGCTTTATCCCAAGGTGATAGAGGAATGTTTCTACTTCCCATCTCAGCCGCTCTCCAGGCTGCGTACTGAGAACCCGCAGGTGTTACAGGAATTGGGAGCAGGGATGGTGCAAGTGCTTGGAGATTAACAGGGAGAACTGTTGTGGATGCCTCCAAGCCTGAGAAATGATTATTTACACAAAGAAAAGTACCAACAACATGGCTATGTAAAATACAAGTAGCACTTACTTTGCTCTTCTTGCTGCTGGACATTTTATTCCTGAGGTAGCTGAAGGTGCGACTGACTTTTGTTCCACTTTTGCTAGAGGGGACACTGGTGTTCTCTTCAGATATGCTAAAACCAAAGAAGAGAAGAGGTTGGTTTGGTTTGCCTCCTAAAGGATCTGTTAAATAAACTGATGCTTTTTAAGAGCACAAATGCATTTTTACTCAGGGTTTCTTTATAGTTTTATATGAAAGCTGATAAAAACAAAATGCCAATACTGCCTTGTCACGTGTTTCAAGATACCTTCTATCTATTCTTAAGTAATCTTCACTTCTCAGTCCATGTCATAGCACCCTCTGCTGCTCCAGTGGCCAAATAACTACTAAACCTCTGCCAACAATACAAAATACATATAAACCAAAAGCAAAATGACAGAAAGATGAATGAAGTCAGGGTGGAAAACAGGGCTGAAAACAGATCAAGAGCACCAGTAGTCAGGAAACACACCTGAAAGTATCAGAAGTGACACTGGAAAATAAGGCAGATGCCAGACACCCAGCTCCTTTGGTGCCACAAATGCTGCCCCTCTTGCACAGCTAGGGAAGGGCTTTTAAAGCCACCACCCATCACAAAGATATTCTTTTTGCTACAGCTTGCAAGGATGCAAAGTACCATACAAAAACATGACCAATTTGGCCTCCATTCTAATACAGAGTTAACTGTAAGGAGTAACAAGTACTTCTTAAACTACAGAGTATAACTCCTGCTACACCAACATAATTTAATAATATATAATATGAAATTGTATTATCTGTGAATAAGCACAAAGCCTTAAGAATTATTCACTGTTAGAGATAAGGCCCTCAAGAGGCAATCTTCCCTATTCTGTGACATAAAATATTCTTCAGCTTTTAGAGAGAAATGGATCTTCACAAGTCTTGACATTTGCAAATGCAACAGAAGGTGACTGGAGCTGGGAAGGATTTAGTCTTCCAAATCTGGGCACTTTGCAGAGTTGCAATAGGGAAGAGAGGGTATCACCAGTAGATACTGTACCTTTGAAATGAAGAGTTGCTGGGGCCGCTGATCTGCCGTGTAGCTGGAAAAGACAAAGGGATGGGAATTGAAATGTTAGCTTGCAATCTTAGCTCACTGCTTTTAAAAACATAGGTTGGAAAGTGCTTATCAGCAGGTGAGTGCTTAAAATAGATATCATTTGCTAGGATAAAGACCATTCCCCATATCCTCGGGTGATTTCAAATTAGACACAGAGGTGAAAGACTTCTTAGTATTCTCATCATTCATCAGCTGCTAAGCAGATGATGTGAAACTGTTATCTTTGCTAGTAAACCAGGGTATATGATTCAGAACTGCCAATTTAACGACAATACATATAAATGAGAGCCATTCTGCCACAATACTTTTATTTATGCACCAATAGAAAGAATCTATTGTGCAACATATCCGAGTTTCATGTATAAAACATTTTTGCATGATAAAATTATAGTTCATTTTCCCATCAAAATCCTGAAGCACTTCATAAAGAGTAAGAGAAACAAGAGGAGCCTTATTCCATTTTCCACAAACCGTCTCAGACTTCGAGCTTAGTCACACAAAACCGAGCTTGAGGAAAGTCTGACTTGCTAGAGGCAGCTGAAGCGCTGCCAATGACACAATTTCTTTATACAGCAAGAAACCTGCTTGCATAATGCAGATGGAACAGAGCAGGGAGCTGGTACTACTTCCCAGAACCATTCAGGAACACTGAAAAGAGCTGATCCAAAGGGGAGAAGATTCTCAGTGGGGTAACTGGGTTTGCCAAGACTCAAAAAATCCGCTCGCAAACGTTATTTGCACAAGAAGCAGCTTAACTGATCACTCTCAGACTTCTGCCTATGTATTGCAAGAAAAGCAGCACTTTGGCTTTGAGTTCTGTGAAAATGTTAAAGCTGCAGGTGAATGCAAAAAGCCACTTGGCAATGGAGGAAAAGACAGACCTTTGTCCAAAAGTAGTACGAGCATTAAGAAAATCTCTACGATATTATGCCGTATTATTCTAATACATATATTTTCCTACATGCTGATTTGAGAAAAGCCTGAGAATGAACTATCAATTCTTCACATTGAACAACCTAAAGTATTGGCATTCCCTCATCACTAGCTAAATACTTTATCTAACTAAGGATCTAGCTCAAATATATCAGCTATTAATACTAAAGCATACATTTTATAAAAAATATTCAATTTTATGCTGTTTTTCAGTTAATACTTTTTTCTTTAAATATATGTATATATGTTGCCTACCATCTAAGTACAGAAAAAGGCCACACAAGGAAGTTACAGACTTCTGATTTCTGTCCAGGGTGAACAATCTGGCAATTCTGCTTCATGTATCTGCACTAGTTTGCTTTAAGCATCCTTAGTCTTTTCTTTCTTTTTCTTTTTTTTTTTTTAAATAGATTCCTCAGTTTAGCTGGATTTAAGCATTTCACAAACCTTTCCGGTTCTTTGCAGTGAACAACGTGAGAAAAACAAAAGGAAGCAGAATGAAGACTCATCGTAATTTGTTGTTCGTGACTGGTTTTCAGCACCTTGGGAAAGTGCATTGCCTGGGGACTTTGATTATGTGCTATTTATTTTTCCTGTGGTAGTGCTTTATCACAGAAATGGGGGCTCGACACTGACAGGCAAAACAGATACAGACATTAATCAGGTTGAAAGCCTGTTAATTGTTTACAATTACAATTTTACAGTTACAATATTGCATTATGAGACCAACATGCAGCTACAAGCCACAAAACCCATGAAGATGAGCATAAAATAGAAGGTAATTTCTCCCCTTCTGGATTTTTTAGGGTGGGAGGCAGCAAGGAAGACTTATACTTATTTCTTTTGCTTGATTACCAGATTCAAAAACTCCAATATGAAAACCAATCCATGGCCAGATTTCATAACTCACAGAAATAAGTTAATTCTGTAGGAAATTCAGACCTGCTATGTGTCCAATGAATTAGCAGCCAAATTTTGGTGTACTTATTTGAACAGCATTTGAACACTACCCAACAAAATTATTTCATATGGTAGCTGGACTTGAAATAATTCATCAAGGTTCTTTAGGAAAAAAGAAACAGCAGGACTAGCAGACTGCAAGCAGAAAAACAGCTTGCAGCTCCCTAATTCTGGCAGTAATTAAACTTCTGGGTGCCAAGAAATGAGGAGGCTTGAAAATAACCATCTACCATTTTCTGAAATGCACAGCCAGGCTTCTCAGACCATCTGAAATCTGTATCTTCAATAACCAATATTGAACAAACTAACCCTCTATACTCTAGAGAAGAAGCTGGAGCATGGAGACATTGAAGAAAGATGATTGAAATACAAGCTTAATCTGAGGGCAAATGCATCCAACTTTTTACGAGAAATGAACCCTAAAGACATGGAAAAAAATATAAGGTCCAAGATTACTGCATGAAAAATACCCATTGTCAGAGCATCTTATGAATAGCTGTGGTTAAGCCAACCTTATATAAAGTGACCACAGCACCCTCAAATATGAGGGCATAAAACACATGCAAAGAAGGCAACGTTTTTGTTTGGGACAGCATCAGACATCCCTAAAAGCTCATCTGTAACAGCAGCACTGCTGAGGAACAGAAGATAAATACTGCCTAATAGAAACACCTGAAAAAGTTGTTAGACCCTGACTGCCTATGATGACTTGCCAAGTGGTGGGCTGCTTATAGGATAAAGTAAAGGAAAACATCAAAACAAGTCGCATGACATGACCCCAAAGGAGGAGAAGACTTTCTTGTACCATGAAGCAAATGCACAATCAAGAAAGGAGATGGAAAGGAGAAGCAGATACCTACAATAGTATGCACACTGTACAGTACCATGCACAGTGGATGGTGTGGAGAGGGTTTCTTTATTCTTCTTTTTCAGTTAGGGAAGCTACCCAAACCCGCCAGGCTGGAAAGGAAAATCCCTCATGCCAATATGGGCACCAAGATAGGGGCAGGTTTCATTGGAAATCTTTTATTAGAATCAATATAGTCATTCTGATTTCTCACTACAGATAAAAGACAGTCATCTTTTCAGTTGTCTTATTTCAACATTCTAATAAAATCTATTGAAGAGACAGGAAGCACTGTCAATATCTCTTATATGCCTATTAATATAAAAAAAGGCGAGTAAATGATTTTAATTCAAACTTGGCTTGCTCTGCTTGGCTTTCTGCTAGCAATGGAGCAGGGAAAAAAGCTACCATTTAATACTCTCCATGTCAAAATTATTCTGATAATATTGTCTAGACATAGATAGTGAATACCTTGGAGATTTAAGGTGTTTTCTGTCCTCAATGTAATGTTTTATGCTCAAGAGAGTGGCAGTAAAGTCATAACCAAGATTCTCAGACTTCAGTATTGGGGCTTCTCTCTTTCCTGCTCTCACCAAGCAACGTGCTCTTGCACATGCAGGGCAAGGATCTCTGTCTTCTCTTAAATCCCATGTACTGCAATAATCTCCAGACTATTATTTTGCTTATAATAAAAAAGTAATGAAAATATCACCAATTACAGCAGCAGATGATAGCACTCATCGACTGGATAAGAACCAACACTAACTAGATGAGATGAAGGTGCTGATGGACAAAGTATTTTGGATTATAGTTATAATCCTTCTATTCTGCCCTTTGTTACCATTCACATACATGACTAAGATAATGCTGTTAGACGTCATGCAACAGGGCAGTTAGCTTAATGTTTGCAGGGTAAAAGTGGAAGGTTTAGAGCAGAAACACCGAGTCCCCCTTGCTTTCACCCATACTGGCTGCAATGCACAGAAAATGATTACTTACTATCCAGCTCCTCCTCCTCATCACTGGAAGAAGAGCCAATAGAAAAGAGAGTTTTAGACTTAGGAATGAGCGGAGAGATGCTGAAGGAGAAGGAGATTCGTCTGGATGGTCGAGTCCGTCCCAAGGCTGAGAAGTGGGTTAACAGTAGACATTAGAGCATGCTTGAAAATGCATTTAATAATAGAAGGGAGAGGAAGGAAGCCAAAGCAAACTAAAACCAAGCAAAAGAAATGTCTGCAAAGCAGCTGGCTTCAGAAAAGGCACAAGCAAAAAGAATGCAGAATGTGCAGACTGCAGAGGATGCCCCGGTTTCACTGCTAGGTTCACCACTTCCCTTATCTTTGCTGGCATCTTCCCATAGGAACTCTTAATGAAGACGTGCATGTGAACAGTTGTTTTCCCAAAGCAATAAATTAGTTGGTCTCTGGTCAAATTATATCTGTTTCACTGAAACAACTGCCAGAGAATCAAACTACAGCAAAACATGGTATTTGTTTAATGGCACTTAACTCAGTTAAATTATCCTCTTGAGTTTGGGTGCAGGTGGGATATCCTTCCTGAAATGTTGACCTTATTCATATGGACAAGGTCTTGACACTTCCACCCCTAAAGACACTCTGTTTTGCTCATGTTAGGCTTCCAACTTTAAAACTAAGTGATCTAAGCGATCTTTTCTTCCCAAAAATAAAACAGAAAATAACGAGCATCTCTTCTACTGCCGCCTTCTAAAATTTGTTGTCCTGTTTTAAAGAAACTATCTCCATAGGGGAAAAGATCCTTTGCAGCCTGTTCGGTCATCTCCATGGAAGGAGTCTGTCAAATGGAATGCTAAATTCAGCAATCAGTTTGTGACACAGAATATCCCACTGGCAACAGAATAATGCAAACAATGTAAGTCTATTTTCTCATATATGTTACTACTCTTCTATTTATTTCAACATGCGAACTTTTATTTATCTGCTAGTACTGGTAGCACCTTTCCAAAAATTCCTGCTATTTGCCCATGGCCTCTCCGGAAAACTTTGCACATTAAAAGGAGTTTACTTTAACTGCTTTTAAAAAAAAATTTAAGGGAATTTGCAAGGTTGTTGCTATGTAAATACAATTACTTACAAGTATGGCTTTCTCTAAAAAGAGATGTAGAAACCTACCAACCACTCTGCTTTTAACTGAAATTGTTGCATAATTGAATACTCGTATTTGAGTGCTATTTTATATATTTTCTTAGAACATATCTGATTCTCTAGCAGATGTGTTTGTTTTCAAACTAAAAGTCTACAGCACATACATTCTATGGGCAAGTCACATAAGCTGTTATGGAGATCCCTGAGGGGATCAAACCTTCCTGTTATTTGCCCCAAGACAGCAACTTCCAGCCTGAAACCCAGCACATGTCCTCTTGGCCACATACAAAGAGCAGCTTTTGCATTGTTGGTAGCTTATAGCAAAGCTAAATTCTGAAAACAAAGATATTAGCTGAGAAATATTCATGCAAAACATGCAATGGCAAGCAAATCTTTCCTATAATTTTCCTTCAGTCATTAGTAATAAGCAGCAAACTCCTCAAGGGATTGACTAAAACTGTGTTCACACTCTAACTTAGTCACCTAAAGCAGCACAATCCTAAAGACGGACCCAGCAGAAGGCATTTAAATTGGAGAATTCTTAGCAAGATTTGGATGCCCATTTTGTTTAGACTGTTTCCACCAGAGCTGTTCTACTGTCCCAGGACCTGCCTGGAAAACACCCTTTTCTTTCTTCTGCAGACTAGTATCTATTTAGACTAAAAGTCAAGATGAACAATAACACTTTACTGTAAATAGAACAATGTCCTCCAGCACAGTTCAATTCCACTTCCATTTCGGTGATTTTATTTATAGCAGTTCCTGGCTTTATAACAATGCTCCACACTGGGGATTTTCTATTCTAGAACTGAAATCAATCTTCCAAATGCTGCAGCCAACAGCTCTTGTGACCTCCCTCTACGAAATGCTAAAGAAGCAGCAGTTGTGAGTGGCCACAGCTACTTTTGGAGACAAGGAATGAAGCGTGGGCTAGAAACCCATTCTGGAGAGCTGCTCTCATCTCGGTACCTATGACAATGAATAGGAAAGGCAGGGGAAAGCTTTCCATACATTTACTCAGTTGGATATAATTTTTGAAGCTTTGCTTTGTGCAAGTTGAGACATATTTGCAAGTGTCAAGGATTCTGATTTTTTTTAAACATCTCATATAAAAATACGTAAGTGAAATAGAGAAATAAGGACAATTAAAAGTTTTCCCCAGAAACTATCCCTAATACACCAAAGATTTACTCTTGCATGGCTTTTAGGTATCCGGCTTAATCCATGCAGAATCCATGACCTGAATTTCCAATGTGAGTAATGCTTTTGGATGCTTCTTTCAAACCACCTTCCTGACTAAATGCATCAGTCATTTCAACATCAATGTCCATAGCTAAAAGACGTCCTTCTCAAACCATAACACAAACCTTGCTAGTTCCTCCACAGTATCCAGAGATATTTTAATACTTTCTCTTTTTTCCTTCTCTCACAAAGAGACCATCATGCTTAGGCTGACATTAAAATAGGAGGTTAATCGCCTTGATGGCACTTTTAATGTGAACTATGACATAGAAAAATTGTGGGAAAGTTGGAATTTCTCTGCTTCCAAGATGGTGGTACAAATCCTCCATTGCTCTAATCTCCTCTGCGAGGTTCCTCTTTCCTGAAGGAAAGTCTCCAGCCAGAGGGAGGAAAGCAGCAGCCTGCCAGGCTCCCTACCACCACGAGAGCCTGTTTTCTGGAAGTGAGCTGAGTTATTTATAGTGTTTGGTTAGCAACTAGAAGCACTGCCAATAAATTGGTTGCTTAAGAAAAATAATGAAGGCCTTCAGCACAAGGAGGAAAGAGGGTGCGCCATCATATAGAGCAAAATCTGATCTTTTCAGGGGATAAGTTTGCCAGTGTTTTGGTTACTGTTGCTGGGGGATACATTCATTAGGCCACATGCTTATTAATCATGGAAGATTCAGGACAAAGAATTTAAGTGTCTCCTACATAGTCCAGTCTGTGAGCTTCTTCGAGCAAGCTTCCTAAATTACTAAAACACTTTTTCTAAAAGTATCTCTTCTCATTAAGTTTTACAGAAGTGATTTTTCAATATTCGCATCTGATGCTTCCATTAAAGTTCATGTTTTGGCATTCATTTCAGAAGCACAGTGAATCTGCATGGCAAAACTCATCAAAAACACACAACCAGCGAATAAACCCTTTGCCCATCTGCTAACTCCAGTGAGAGATGATTGGTCTCCTGACCACAAAAGCAAAACAAAAAAGTTGGTGTTTTCATTTGTGGGGATGAGGAAGAGCGCTAATTGCAGTGTACAGACAACCATAACCCTGCACCCATAATTGCATGCAACAGCCCAGAGATGGATATTACATAACTGCAAGAAAGCGGTGTGCTAAGAAAGAGGAAAAGATCAGAGACCGTTACTGACCAATGAGATGTGATCTAAAAAATAAATCTGTTTTTGGGGTGATATTTAAGAAAATGGAAACATGTGCAGCATAGCCTTTCCTAAGCACATGCAGCTGCAGCCTTCGGAATGGCTCAACTGGAAGAATAAACCCCGTGAAGCTGCAAAATTAAATGCTTGTTGTTGTGTCAATTAAGCTAAACTAAATAGAACTCCACCTAATCTTTTTTTTTTTATGTTTTCTTCAGGAATGTGATTCAAGAAATTATGCCTGTCTGTCCCAAAACAATTATTTCAAAATACAGAAAGAGCAACAAGCTCCCTCAGTGATACCAAGGGATGCACTCCCAAGTTTCTATATCTCAGCTTTCAAAAATCCAGAATTAGGAATGCTAGAATTCAAGCAGGATTTATCTCAATATCAGAGGAAGCAATTCTGAAAGGATGTTAAATCCAAGTAGAAGTTCTCTACAACAAACTCAATAAATCATAGTTTTAATTCTGGTCTAATTAAGAATAGAAAAAAGAAACAACAGAACTTACAACATCAGAGGATGCCGCTAAGAAGGAAATAAGGATATAAACTAAATAAGGTCTGCCTATTTACTCACATACATATCCATGCAATAGCAAGCATCTATATTTCAGATGATGTATGAAAGAAAGAGCAGGTACTAATAATTCTGCCTTGGAAAGGTAGCAAGAGATGCTTAATATTACCGTATATGGAATGGATAAGGATAATGGAAAATGTACTCACTGTCCAGCACTGGTTTACTAATTGCCATTAGAGACAAAGATTTGGTCAGTGGAGAAGAAACAGCAGAAGCACAGAAATTAAATCCTTGTGGCTGTGATCTTTGATTCATCTGAGGAAAAAAGCAAAACAAAAACCACTCAGCAAACATGTCAAACCCAACAGCTTCATGCCCATTATGGATAACAGTTTGGCCTCATGCTGAAATTCACACTAAAAATCAAGTAGCAGAAAGCTTAAACAACCAAGAACACTTTTCCCAGAATAAAATAACAGGTGAGACAGGCAAGGACTACAGAAAATAGAAATGGAGCTGTACAGGTGAAATACAACATTTTATTTTGTCCCTTGAGCGAAAAACAGCTAATTACTGAAGGACCTGGAGCTGGGCACTGACTGCTTTCTTCTCAGGCAGGCTATTACTAAATGTATGTTGGTAATTACCTTTTGGCTCCTGAAACTATCTTCTCCCTAACCCAGACTTTACCATTCAACTTGGTAAAAATTTAGATGCTCAAGAGCATGCTCAGCGGGTTATGGGCATACCAGATCTTGCTCGTCACATCTTGCACAAAATATTTAATGCCTTGATGGACGGCTGCAACTCTCCTAGGTAAACAGGCCTGCTAATTAACTTCTGTTTCTGATAGGTACCTAGAAAGCATTACTGCTAAACCATCAAGCTCAGAAACATCATTAAAACATCTAACCCTACAATTGCTTCTTTAATGAAAACAACAATAACAACAGAGATTCTAAGAATATTTAGGCTCATCTGTCATTGAGATTTACTCATTATTCCCTTCATCTTTTGCTAGACTACTGCTTATAACAATGTGCCTTCTCCATCCTTTTATAGATGTTTATCAAACATGTTGACCCAAATAACCAAGTAGATAATTTGAACAAAGTGGAAAATCTCTGTGTCAAAGATGAAGACTTAAATAATACTAATATATTAGTATTTCACGACTTTGACTTAAGAGTTTTCTAAAAACCGTTTCAGAATTGGCCAGCTTTACCTGGTGATCATAGTCTCTGACTTCTCCCTGCTCCAGTTCCTCAGTGAGAGACACCAGGGAGCCGCATTCATCGCTGGCCAGCGGACTTCGTCGGAGATCCTTGGAGCTCAGAGAAGAAGTCTCCAAGCTTGTCGTGGGCTTCTTGTTCTCACCAGGGTCCCCAGTAAGGCCTTCTAGGCTGTAACTGAAGAAAAAAACAAGTGGGTTAAATCCCAACCTGTTCTCCCAGCCTATTGTCTTCCATGCCATGGGGCCTTCAAGCGTGCAACAGAATGCAATCCCTAGCTGAACCACGGAGGGAAACACTTAGGTTAGTCCTCAAGGTTTTACTTCTCAAGGACCAAGTGCAGGTGGCAGTGGAGGGATTTGTCTTTACATAGACTTCAGAACAAAGAGTAGCCCCTTTGTGTCTCTA
>JAUBOD010000318.1:153034-168364 GCA_032353885.1 Nothura maculosa | reverse complement strand
ACAGAATATAAAGTACAATTCTTGGAAGGGAGGCGGGCATTAGGAAAACACCAGGGATGGGATGAAGGGGAGCTCCGGCCACCCGTCATCCTCTGGGCCCGATTAGTGTGTGCTAGGGACACTTGTTGGCATGAATTTGAGTTAAAAACTTCTGATTAAATCAAAGAAATGATGTGTTCAGAGGGGCACCTAGTAGAACATTCCACAGTTTTAAAATAAAGCCCTAGTTCAAGTTTGGCTGCCTATTTTTTTGCCTTCTTAATAGATGCACAATAGTGTTAAGACGGTTTAAGCAGATGCTGTCACGCTATTTCCCTTCTTATCCATCAAAAAAGAAGGAAAAAGCAGCACTCCCAGCACGATACTCAAGAAAACGCCCTTTTTAAACACTACACATTAAATGATACACTAAAAATACACCCCTTCCAACGCATTCATTTCACAAGAGGAGATGTCAAATATTAATGGCAAATTTGTCTAAGTAGGCGGTAATGGTAAACTGCAAATTTAACATAATGGGTTTGACACTCATCTAAAAGGTTAAAACGAGGGAGGATGAAGTGGATGCCCTGTAAAGTTTTTGATTATATATGGCATGGTGCAAGATAATCTGATATTTGTGTGACTCATGGTGGGAGCTTACTGAATTGCTTAAATCCAGACAAATTAAGTAGTCATTATGGGGATAATACTACTTCAGAAGAGGAAACAGTCTGCTTTGCTTTCCTGAGACTCAGGAAAATACTGTTAGACTTGAGGGCAGCACAGCAGGAGGAAAGAGGAGGACACGGCACTGGTGCAGTGCAAGGACAGGGCACCTGGCAAACATTACAAGTTGGATGCAGATATAGTGAGAATATTGCAGAACAAAAAATTTATTTGGGCATTTGCTCAGAGCAAAGGGAGGATTTTTTCTGCCTTGGATAAGGTGTATTGTTTAGAGCTGTGAATGAAAAACCTCATCCCTTGCAGGGATTGGGATCACTAAATTGGGTTTTGATCACTAAATCGCAGTTTGAAGAGAAATTTAGAAACTGAAAGGTGTGTGTGCTCTTGGACTTCTACCCAGAGCATCACACTGATTACAGAAAGCACTGTGCAACTTGCTGCCCTAATTTATTACTTCTAAAATATCTGATCATCATTTAAATGATGTCTTTCTGAAACAAAGGTACAAAGGAGCAGGACTCTGGAAAATGCCAAGTCTGACATATCTAAGAAACATCTATACTGAAGACACCTCTGAAAATAATTAGCTCTCTGGCCAAGTGCCAGTAAGTCTGCTTTGCTGTTTAATCCTGTGTGATCTTTAATTCGTTCTTTTCCTACAGGAAAAACTAAATATTAAAGAAATATTATTTTTCTTCAATTAGACCAGCTGCACTGCACCTCAATGCATTCAACTTCTAACTATGACTGTAATACTTATTGCTGAAAAAAGCTTTTACAGACATGCTGTCAAAACCAGCTTGTATTTAGTAAGAAACTGTAAGGAAAAATGACCTAAGACCCACAAAGAACGTATGGTCCTCTTCATGAATAGGAATAACAGAAATCACTAGGATGCTGGAATGGCTGGGAAATAAAAGTAAATTCTTTAGCTAAAGCCCTTTTTTTTGTAGGTCTCGACAAATGGATTTAAGAAAAGGTTAAATCAAAATTCTTGGGTTCTGAATCTTTGATTAAATCAAAGATTTTCTTAATGACAACATGCAAAACACTAAGTAAGGTAACAGAATCACTTTATTCATATTTACCTAGAACTCCATGTTCTCCACAATAGTGGCCACTTGTTAATTATTTATCACCATTTATATGATTTAGCTTGGACCAGAATGTCCTTGTTGAAAGCTGCTCTCTTCAAACATTTACCCCCCTTTTGCTTTTTCTTTCCCCCTTTGAGAAAAAATAATTCTAAGAAAAAATACATAAACACATAAATCTTTCCTATTTCCTTTATCAAACCAAAACAAAGGCCAAAAGCAAATGTGAGCTCCAGCCCTTTCTTTGACAATGAAAAAGAAGTTCCTCACTTCCCAAGGGGGCTGCTCCTGTGAATCACTTCCCAAGGGCCGATTCTAAAAGGTCCTCACAATGCTGGAGTTTGGTGGCAGGGGAAGAGCTACGATGAGCAAGACGTTCAGGCTACGCCCCAGGAAATTACGAGACGCTGGTGAGAAATGACCTTCTGCTGCATTAATCACTCAGGCCGCGGGTCTTGCAAAGTCTGCACAGGCGGCTGCTCCGAGAATGACGATGACGAGCACATGGGGATAAAGCTGGGGAATCATGTCCAAACCATGACATTTGCTGGGCCTGAGAACACGTATTTGCAAGTGATTTCTGAGTCTCGACAGCCGCCTCTGTAGTCTGAAGAACCAAGTCAGGATTTAACCCTGAAGTCCCCTGAGCCTGGTGTTCTCCATGTCCATGTCCCTCCAAGGAAACCACAGGCCAACATGGAGAAGAGGTACCCAAACATCAGGGCCAGCTTAAGTCAGATATCCTGCCTCAACACAGCCCAGCTCATCCGTGCCCTGGGGCAGAATCAGTGCTTAAAATCTACAAATTCCAAGTGTTTTTTATGGAAGCAGCAGATTTCACAGGACACCTTGGCCAGGCAATGGCTTATCCCATCAGTTTCCTGTAGCAGTTAATTTTGGATGAACAGCTATCCTGTCACTCCTGCCACTATGCAAGACTCTTTTGAATCTAGGAAGTGCCTTGCATAATAAAAATACTCTAAAAGAAGGCAGCCCAACTCTCGGTAAACATAGGAGAAACAAGAGCCTGTAAGAGCAGGTGGCAAGAGCAAGAATCGAGATACTCAAAGACTTGAGATTTTCTGTTCATAAACATGTTCTCTCTCTCCTCAGTTTAATTTGAGAACTGTACTATTTAATAAACTCAGAGATAACCAAATACATCCAAGAAATGCATCTTATAAAACTTTTGAAAAGGAAGATTAAATCCAGCTCTTATTTTAATGGATGTTAAAAAATACTTTTAACACTCATTTCCACCAGCTGTGCTCTGGAGTTTAGAGAAAAGATTGAATGAAAGAACAAGCTTGCAAAGCTTAACAGACACTTCTGGTTTTATATAAATAGCTGAGAAAAAGGTACATGGATGAATTCTGAGAAAGGAGATGAGGAATCAAGCTGAGTTAGTCAGCAGAGCAGACAGAAAAATGTGACTGAGGTTAGGATCAACTTTGAATAATTTCCTAAACTCTGCTCACGAACCTTTTGAACTTTCCTCATTTCTAGATGCAATTTGCATTCCACCACATAAGAGCACTGCAAAGGCTGCCAATTTAATAAAAGATTTCCCTTTCCATAAAGAAAATAATTTCCTCGCTCTGTCTCTCCCTTTCTCCATTGGCAATGGAGACCTGAAGATCCACTTTCCCAGCAGCTCTTTCTTTTCCTCATGGCACTCCTAATACGATGGAACATCAGTGTTTTCTACGTTTTGAAGGTCTTTTTTTATATCTTTGGAGAAATGAACTTCTTTATCCATAACAAAAGGAAAAAGTCAAAATTATGTGTAATATATAACTTGCTGTGTCTTCACAGCACTCTTACCCATCTCCTTACCATCATTAAACCAGACTCAAATGGCAAAGTCTTTTGCAAAGTCTTTTGCAAAGTTAAGGCAAAGTCTTTTGCCTTAACTCATGCCAGTCGACACAAGGAAATGGAAGACAGTGCTCCACCAAAAGGCTTTGTATTCCCAAAGTCCAGGGTTCCCCAGCTCTTCTAAAGCAAGATGGGAAAGGGTGAGGCTGGTGAGCTTTGTGCCCTACCACGTTTGCTTGGGATGACTGTACCGTTCATTTATAGCATATGAGATCACTTAGTCCGGGCTGTGGTGTTTCCCGTCCCGCTGGAAAATATTCACCATCGTCTCATTTGACTTAACCAAGGAGAACTTTGGTGTATTACATATATTTCTCTGAAAGCAAGCGTGAAAACTATACCCAAATTTTAGTTTTTCAGAGCAGGAACTCAGCATTACAGGTAGGTTTCAGGTTGCTAAAACTATGCAGGACCTAAGTGGCAGTTTCCACAGAGCTTGGACCAAAGTCCAGAGGTTGACTGCAGTCAAGGAGGCTCATTTCAGTCTGCAGCATCATACTCTTTCCAGAACATTTTTTCTAATCATCTACTTATGGCAAGAACTATCAATTATAAGCAAGATCGTCAAAGAGCAAAACCTGGTTCAGGCATCACAGATGCAAAAAATGTAAGGACCAAAGGCCAAATCTGAAGCAAGGCATCACTATTGAGGAGGATGATTCTGCACCACCGTTTGCACCAACCCCTCCCTCCCCTTCTCATCTGTAAGCAACACAAAGGGTACAGAGATGACTAAGGTTAGCAGTGACTTCTGTTGTTGATCTTCGGCAAACACAAAAACATGTTCCTGCTACTCGCACGTAAAGCAGCATTAGGGATACGTTGTCTGGGCAACACAACCATTCACTAGAATAGGCCTTAAGTATTTAGAGTGTTTCCTTCCTATTAAGGGAGTAGCACTGAACTGACAAGAAAAAAATAGGTTCTTTTGGAACCTACAGTATGTGATTTTGAAGGTATCAGTGGAGAGGTCATTGCTTTCAGGAGTAAAGATCTGCATGAACTAAGGATGGCTCTCACATCGCCTGTGCTATCCTTAATGACCTCGCAAGAAAACCTAACTTTTCGACTCTTTCTCTAAAATGTCGCATTTACTTTTGGACAGTTAAAATGACTTGCATCTTTTTAACATCAGGGACTTGCACACTTTCTGGTATTCGGCTGCATGTAATTGTAGATTAGCAGATCCTTCCGATGGATTCTGTTCCACAATAATCGCTACCAGGTTTCTAGAGAAAGAAGTCACTGCCAAAACCAAAGTTAACCAAGCTTGCAAAATGGATTTATAGAATTAAGCCTCAACTTTTTTAACCACATCCTACCCAGGCTTTCCTACCTTTCCAAAGACAATGTCTTCCATCCCATCACCAGGCAAGGGGAAGAGCTCAGACTCGCTCCCGGACTCTCTTTTAAGGACTCCTTGTGCTGAGGCACACACGCTGCTCAGCCCATCCTCCAGGAAGCTTTCACATTCTAAGGGAGCAAAGCAGAAAGAGATATAACGTGATACTGTCCTTTAGACACACACAAATCCAGGCTTACAGAATCAGTAAATTCAAGGATTCAAAGATAAAGGTAAAAACAGCTTTATAAATTTTGTCCATTGCCCCAAAATGTGGCTGCATATTTTCAAGAGTTTAGTTCAAAATTAAAATGCCTTTCTAAAGCCTTCTTATGCATCACTGAAGGACCCTGTGTAAACAGAAACGCTCCATTAAAATGCCATGCACACTCATAGCTTAATGCACCAATAAATTTACTGCATATCAAGTATATCCTCATTGAGAATAAGAGGATGTTTCCCATTGACTGCAGCAGCCACAAAATTAGATTCATATTCAGTAAATGTAAAATTAAAAACAACCAGTTCCTGCAAACTTTTTAAAGCCAAGGTGGTTTTAGTGCACATCAGGACCATCTGTTCATTCTTTTCCCCATACTTCTGGTTGAAAAAGCAATAGGATAACTTTCATGGTCAGATTTACTTTATTAAGATTCAGAATTAATTTATTTTTTAAAAAAAGTTCTCAAGATCCAATTACTGCTGCGATTTAAACATAAGCTTATTGCTCCTTTGTTATAAAGTGCTCCTAGCTGTCTGGATCCAGGTAATTAGCAGCGTGGAAAGAGACTAAAGCTCTTCAGAAAATCCTTTCTCCCTAAAAATCCGAAAAGAAATGTATTTGCATCAATAACGTCTGCTACAGTCTCATTTTTTTCAGCCTGCAGGCAAAGGCATTAATGACAATTTTGGCAATAACTGAACATTCTTTTCTCTCTGCTAAACCCCCTGCCTTTTTTTTTCCCTCCTTTTTTTCTTTTTAAGAAAGGTGCTATTTTTCAACATGCCCTAACCTAAATAGATACCACCAAAACATGCTCAGATCCTTGGAGAGGAGCCAGGGCAATAAAACGTTGCTTCATTTTTAAATTACATCTGACAAACTCGATGCTTGGCTGTGTCAACAGCCAGTGCAATGAGCACAGATTTGGTAGGGCAGCTCCGAGCCACCTTCTTCCTTTGGTTAGCCCAAGCTCGGAATTGTGCCTGACAGCAGCTGGAAAATCCCAGGGCTGCCCAAGGCCTCTGCTGTCCAGCCAGCTCCACGGCTGCTCACGTTGGTGCAACTGCAATCCCAAATCCGTATGCCTGGAGCCAGCCGGCTGGGAGCTCTCGTGGAGAGCGAGAGCAGTGGGAAGGAAATGAGGAGGAGGAGGAGAGCGGTGCCCATCACCGGGCATTGCTGGGAGCGGGGTCCTCCCAGCGCCTCCGTCACTCGTTTCTTGTTGGAAACCCCATCATTCCAGCAAGGAGTTTCCATGCCACGGAGCCTTGGAAAAGCAGTTATTGGACGAGGCATGCCTGTTCCCCGTGCCTTTTCCCCTCGTTCGGTAAACCTGGAAAATCTGAACTTCTTTTCCATAATCCAGAGGGATACAGGAGGGGGAAGAGAAGAAGGTGAAAAGAAAAAGAGGAAAAAGCGCCGAAGAGACGGCGCAGCGGGACGGGAGCCCGGCCAGGGCGCCGCGCTCCAGCTGGCAGCGGCCGGCGCGTGTCCGCAGCCCAGACTGCAAAACAAAGGGGCTGGAGCCACGTTCCAGTGGAAAACTAGCGGGGACGCTCCAGATGCGTCGCCGAACGGATACCTCACCCAGGCAATAAATCAGCACGGGGCAAGGCCCTGCAGGATCAGCAAGGGGACAGTGCAGGCTGGAAGGGGAAAGAGGACATGGAACAAAAGGGTAGGAAGACAGGGAAGGAAGATGAGGAGGAGGCAGAAGAGGGGGAGCCCTGCACACGTCACCTCTCATCTGTCCTAAGAGCTCCAGGGTTTCCAGGCTCCAGGGTTGAGTGGATACTTCACTTAATTTGAGCTTTTTCTGGATTTTTTTGTGTTGTCCATCATTTGGGTGGGTTTCTGCTGGTTGCCTTTAGCTGCACAACCTAGAGCTCCTTCCCTTGCACCCGCAACCTGGCAAGGCTGGGTCATTCCATGCTGATATCTACACTTGATAGATGTGTACCTTAACCCTTAGCCCATTAAAGCATGAGAGAGAATCTAAATGTCAGATCTATGTTTTAAGAGCATAACCTGCTCATATAACACATACTGTAATTCTGTAATATTGATTTATACATTTAGTAAGCATAAAATTCATATTCATCTATCTGAATATATGATAATATATTCATAGGCACAATTTGCAGTTGCATGCAATATATTAACTCTAGCCTGAAGAGTAGATGATCATATTTAAAGGTAAGTAATATCTATGGAAGCAAGTAGAAAAGAAGCAACGTGCAATACTGCACGACTGTCCCAAGCACAGCTTTTATCTTAAAAGCAAAAAAGTGTTTATTTCACTTTGATGGGAGCTAGAGCTTTTCTCTAGTATCTATCTCTCAGGTCACGCACCTACAATATCATTCCCTAGGCTCTACTCTGACCGATCAGGATTGAATTTCACATCCACACATCCAACAGTGATTTAATCTCTGTTTTTCTTTCAAATGTCTTACATAAATTGAAGGAGACTCAGGTGAGACCCCCACTCTAATTGCTGTAAGGAAAGCAAAGAGGACTCTATGAAGAGTCCAAAGTCACTGCTAATGGCCCTGATAACTTACTCCACTTTGTTTGTTTTAAATGTCCATAATTCAATGAAAGGAAATGCTTTTTTTCCCCCCCTTATCTGTGACATCAAGCCTCTTTGAGGCTTGCCAGGCAAGGTTTTACTGTCCCTGTGGAATAGACAGGGGACAGTAGCCAGCATCCATGGCAGTGAGCTCACCCGTACTGATGGGCAGGGTGTGGGAAAGATGGCTCTGAACAGCCTTCCTGCTTCCTGAAGCCTGGAAATCATGGGAACTTTTAGAGGAAAAAAAACTCCAACACTTGTTTGGATCTAAATATGGTTGTGGGAGTCTAAGTTTCTGAACTTCTTTTTAAAAAAAACATGAATTTTGGCTAGAAATCATGTCTTTGTTCCCTGTCAGATCTTTCAATTTTATTAAAAATAAAATACTGTCCAAAATACCTTAAATGCATAACTACTCAAGAAGGTAACATGCCAAGTCACTGTAAGTCCAAACACTACTACCATGAGCTAACAGTGACTCTACACAGATTCATAACACATTTTATTTTGTTTACGTGTTTTTTCCTCTGAGGTTTGAGAAGAGAAGAACCTAAGAAAAAGTGAGAACTTTTGGCAAGTAAAGCAAATGCCCAGGTTGCTCTTGTGTTCTGTATGTGGAAGGGTGGGCGAAGCCGCCCTGCAAGCCACAGCTCACCTGGAGACTCGCGGGCCCTCCTGGGCTCCAGCAGGGAGGAATCGGGACATGGCTCTAACGAACACCAGCTCTCCCGGTTTATCTGAAAGAACAGAAAACATGGAATCAGGGAAAACCTCTCCAAAGGCCTGGTTAGACTGTTCTAAAACATAATTCTGGATCAATCAGCAGTTACGTAGTTACAGGCTTCATTTTCTCACAGTAAGAAGAATCTCAGAAGTAAATTATGACATTTTTAACACCACTAAAGAAATCAGTAACACAAGCCAAAAGCTTCGTTTCTCAGTAGAATGTAGCATTTCAAGGTGGCATATGTCCAAAGCAGGTGCTTAGAGGGAGGATGAGCCAACGTTTAAGCCACTTTTTCAGGATTCAGGAGACCTGGGTTCAATTCCCAGTCCCACTTGCAGTGCGACTGCAGGTAGGATTTGCCTTGGTGCACTACCCACAGAACAGCAATTCCTTGCCATTCATATTGCTGTATGATAACTACTTTAAAGACAGAGACGACCTCTGATAATGTGAAAATGGGGGCGACCAAAACACCCAGGACTTTGCAAGAACCAAAAGCACTTTGTTCATTTTTCTTTATGTGTTTGCATGAACTCCGGTGGATGATTATGTTAGAAAATGTTAGAAAACCCCATTTTAATGCTACAACACATCACATGGTTTATTTCAACATCAGCTCTTATCATCTCACCCCATCCCTCAGCCTCTCCGTGACTTCCAGGCTTTCAGCACTGATGACTGATGCCCTCTCAGCCCTTCCTCCCCGCGTGTTGACTCGGCCTGGGCTTCATTTTTCTTCACTTGGGATGTTTTATGCAGCATCTTCCCTCAGTTGTTCTGACTGCCCGCAGTCCTTGGCCCAATCCAGGCTATGTCTCCCTCTTTTTATTTTTCCCCCTGTACTTTTTGCCACTTAACTAGTTTCAAATTTCCCAGCGAGACAGCTCTGTTTCCCCTGGTCCCTGTCTGATTATCATCCCCTCCATGTTCTCCTTTGCTCTCCCATGACCCCAACTGCTTCTCCTCTTCCTTTTTCCTTGAAGGACCCCTTGGGTCCCACGCTTGACCCGAGTGTCTGTTCTGATTAATGACTCATGACCCACATCCTTCTCCCTGGACCTCATTATTTCCCATTGCTCTCTGGAGTTCCCTACGCCGGGTTCGTCCCCCTCGCCCGTCAAGCGTCTCAGTGACCTCCTCCTCCTCCTCCCCATCTCTCAGAATCAACATTGTTCTCCAAGATCCGTCACCTCCTTTCTACACCACAATTTTTCTTCTTTAGGTTTTGTCCTCCTCCATACTCCCAGGGTGACAAAGCGGGGCTGGAAGGGCCCTTGACAGGTTGACTAGTTCTCCCCTGCGGCGCCAAGTTGGGCTCAGCTAAAACCAGAGAGGCTTTAAGCCAACATGCCCTTAAAAGCCTGCAGTAGTGCTGAGGCCGTGGCCTTCCTAGGCCAGCAGCGCTTGCTGCGGGAGACAGGGAAGCAGCCAATGGAGTCTGCAATGGAGAAATGTGGAAGAGAGGCTGCCGGGAGGGTGAAATCGTCCTGCTCCAGTGGCTGGAAGCCTTCAGTGACACCCATGACATCCTCCCCATTTCCAGGCTCGTAAGGGACAACTTTCCTTGGGCACATGGGCTCCAAGGGGCACTTGCCATGAGCTGTCCCTTGCCGCTGCTCTTCAGGCCCTTGCACAGACACGCACACAACGCCCCATTAGACTGATAACACCCACGGATCCAAGATCCGGGTGTTCCCTGCTCCGCTTCCCACACACCCATCCTCATCCCATCCTGCCACTTCATGCACTGCCTGCACCAGCCCACTAATACACAGGCCTTATGTGAGGGTGAGGAAGAACAGAGGCGGCACAGAAACAACCTGGAGGCTGAGGAAGGACTTCCCAAGCCATTGCCAAGTGAAATAAAGGTGCTCAGTGTTAACTGCTGCAGAGACATGGGAGCTTGCGCTTCACATTCGCTCACTGGAGGAGCTGCCCTGTTAGCAGTGCCCAGGAGGGATCTAGCTCTAGCAATTAAACTTCACTACAGGATTTATAAAAGCTTGAGGTGAGATCAATAAATATCACATCAATATCCTTCTTCCAGGCCAAAGTAGAACCTGCATTAAAGCAGATATCTAAGATTTTCCTGAAGGCAAATTTAAAGGATCATTGTGAACACAGAGTGGTACAAATGTCAAATTGCTTAAGTTCATACAAATGAAAGAACCACTTGTTTCTGATATGAAACCAAATTCTGACTGCTTACTGGTTTGCACCTTACTGTCTCCTAAGCTGAGTCTGCCTTTCCTTACCTTTATCTATATGCTTCCACCCAATTTATGGGAATTTCTCCTAGTTTATGCTGATAACCCGTACTGGAGAGTAATCAAGTGTCCAGTTCAGCAAAGCAGCAATCAGTAGAGAAAGCAAAAATAAGAAGACTTAAGAGAGTGTTTAGAGTCTATCACGTGATTGGAGATAGAACAAATTAAATTAGGCTGAATTTACATTATATTTTTTTTGCCTTTAATAGAACGAGTTGAGTCATTTACTGAAAATGCATTATAGACACTGGCATTTTTTCAAAAAAGATTTGAATATTTTTCCCATTACCCAGCCAGTTCTATCCTCTGCACTGTGGTTTTGCCAAGGCCTGAAAATGTCTGCTTTTCTCTATAACAAAAAGCAACGAAACAGTAACACTGTGGTTTAATGTCCCAGTGCTGCACATGTACCTGCCTACGCACAAAACAAAGCAGTAAGAAGAAAAGTACCTTAAGTAGCTCTGATTTGGGAATAATAGCTATTATTACCAAAAGGCAAACAAAGGAAACCACTGCTATACACAAGCGTTCCCCATGCCAAAGGGAGCAGACAGGATTTGCGGGAGGTTTACAGCATGCTCTCAGGAAACCGGGTGGTCCACATGGACTTAAAGCAGAGTGAAAACACAAGCCCCCGATCTCCTCTGGCTTCGTCCTCCTGCTTATAGTTTGGGAAGAAGCTGCAGCTCGCAAAGGATGTGCAGGAGATATAAGCACCTGAACTGCTGGGAGTGCTGAATGCACAAGAGAAGCAAACAGGAATGGATTTCTGCAGAAATGGGATTTTACAAACCCATTGATATCATCCGTAACAAAATTATTTCACATTTTACCCTTGTTTTGCTAACGCTGCAGCAGGACAACAGGCCAAGGGCCACAGGAGAAAGCCTGAATTCCCTCTGTGCCCGCACGGATCACAACCGTTTTTGGCCGGCACAGGCAGGAGGTGGCGACGCTCGGATGGCAAGAAGGGACGTGAAGTGGTTCCTGGGAAGGGAGCTTCCACTCGCAGCTCTTGGGAAGCTGCCGGGCCAGGGAAGGGGCTGCTCTTCCAGGCAGAAGCTGCGTGTGTTGATGTGCAGCACAGACGCCGAGTGAAGCACGGGGACACGTCCCCAGGTGCTGAGGGGTGAGTCCCCAGGGGTTTGGGGCTTGCCTCCCAAGCACAGCAGACTGAAGGACCAGACAGGACTTTAGGACACTGCCGGGACTCGCCAGCACTGGATTCCGCCTCTCGCACGGGGACCCGTTTATTTTCTGACCTCCTGAGATGTTTTCCTGCAGATATTTCATTTGAAACTTGAGGTGAGATTTAATAGAATTTCTCCTCTTTGCAGGAAAGGAAGAACCTAAACAATCCGCAGGGCAAAAGGGGCTGCTGCGTTTCCTGCTGGATGGAAGGAGGCACCTGCGGGAGTAGCAGGACCATCTCCCAGCATCAGCTTCTGCTACCCTGGAATAACTTAAAAATGAAGAAATAACCACGGAAAAGGTCTCTCTCCTTCCCCCCTTACCCAGCACGAGTTTTATTTCAGCTATTCTGGTCACACTTCCTCTTCCATTTCACAATAAAGAAAACACCCCTCAGAAAAAAAAGCCCGTTACTTAAAACTTTGCAGTTGCCTCTGCAGTTGCAGCAGGAGCAGTATAAATCAGCATGAAGCTTCCTTGGAGGAGAATGAACCAGATAATTTTAACTTTCATTTCCCAGCAAAACTCTAGAGATTCATTTGCCTTCCATTTTGTTTTAACTTTGCCCTAATTCCACAAGTTTCCGTTTCTTTTTTTTTTTTTCCCCAGCTTTAAACTACATTCTACCTTGCAGCTAAAGAAAGATTCTACTGCAGGAAGGAAAATATTTAGTATAGCAATTTTAGCTTGTTTGGTGTATCATTAAGCACTTGTACACTGCACTCAGCACTAATCAACACTAGGGAAGATTAGAAATACTCATCAAAGAACAAAAACAGCACAAAAAAGAGCTTTTTACTTTAACTGCAGTTATAACTTTATCTAATACAGGAATAATACAGCAAATTGTTTTTCAATTTTAATGCAAATCCTAGCCTTTCACTGTTTGAAAGGATTTCACACAGAATACTGTTTTCATTTAAATAATTTCTTCACACAAATGGAATTACGCAGGATAAAGTAACAACCCTTGCAATTTTGCAACTATTTCCATAGAGACTTATCTTCCACTCTAGGCATCTGCTACCTGCAGCCTTTTTACCTTATAGGTAATGACCCTGGTGACACCCTGTTGGGACTCCAATTAGTCAAGTAGGTCTGAGCTGGCCTTGCCCACAGATCTATTTTATTTATGTTAAATGTTACATTTCCAGGGCCTAAATCTACACAAAGACAAACTCAAGGAGCTCTGAGCAGCCCATCGATGGTGATTTCAGTATTAAAGCAGAGTCATTTCAGGGCCACAGCACTCAGGAAGCCACTGCAGAGTCCCCAGCCGATGACAGCACTGGAGGGCGTGCGGGTGGAGGGAATGAACTTGCTTGTGCACCAAATAATCACAAACATAAAGTGCATGGAAGACATTAAAAACGCATTCTAAGCGTGATAACATACAATGGGAGAAGCCTAAGCTTCCCTCTGATTTATGCCTAGCATCTGTGTGCAGCAAGAAGGCAAGTGATCCGAGGACATTTCTGGACCTTCCCAATGCAGCAGTAGCTTCAGTTCAGTTTTTCATTTAGGAGGCTGCAAATTCCTGCTTCAATCATGTGAGCAGGATCCACTCCGGGGAAGAACTCCCGTGGTAGAGGAATCAGAGCAGCCTCTAACGGGAAGCTGAATAATGTGGCCACACGAAGCACTGATAATCCCAGCCCAAGCATTTCCAATTGGATTTCTTAATTATTTTCATATCTCTGGGCTCGTTTTAGCTTCAATGGTGCTCTAATTTTTAACTGGAAGCCAGACATCTGCAATGGCAGAACCCAGGCTGGAGGAATGATGCCAAATTGTCGGGTCATTTCTGATTGCCGCCGGGTTCCCTGTACAGTGGCAAATCACTGTGGTCAGCACCCAAATTCAGCACACACACAGTGCAGCAGTAGCAAAAAGCTACAGAAAGGATGAAGTTTGACCTCTAGTGCAAATAAAACACTGATTTGCTTGCTGTTCCTTGACCAATGCTTTCCTTAATGGGAAGGAGGAAGAAACAACTGCAAACTCCCCAAGCTGCTGATGCTTTTTTGGTAACTTTGCAAGTGATTGCTACAGAGACACTCTAAACATGGGAAATTTTTGCCCTGCTCCTTCAGAAGGTGCCCTGCAAAACAGTCGGTAGAAACTAAGCTCCATTTGCAAGTTTTCTAAGAACAGATGCAACGAATGCAAATAAAATTCCATCACAAACATACAGTAACTGAACAGCACAAGATCTTCTTTGTTCCCAGTTTGTTCCAATTCCCTTCTCCCCCACCTGTTTTTCTTTCCTGTCAAGCTTATGGAGTCCCCCACCTTAAAATAAGGCAAAGAACATATCCACCCACCACGCAAATAAAAGAGGTCTTGTAAGAATCCACCAACAGGACAACCCAAAGGCTGTTGGGTGCTCAGCAGGCATCTTGTTACACTTCAGATCTACCAGTCCTAACGGGTCCTATTTAACTTTGCTATTTAGTAAGGGTATTTATTTGCTTTTCAGTCCTTGCTGCTTTCGAAATTCTGCCACCAAAACAGTGATCTAGATGAAGTGCTGGTTTATATATGTACTTTAATTCTTACGAGGAGGAGTCATCCCCACAGCTCCCTGCTTAAGGGGCTGATTCAACCCCCATGAACGTCAGAAGACGCAAGGGCCACGGAGCGGCCTGGTGCTGGCTCGCGTCCCTCCATCATCAAAACTGAGTTTAAGCAACTGGGTATGTCACAGAAAGCAGAATAAAACATGGAAAATGAATGCAACTGAAGATAAAAATCAAGATTATAACAATAGCTCTCATTAGCAGCCCTCTATTTAAAACATTTGCACTATTTATGGCCTGTTTTCTGCGAAGCAATGTGTGTCCACATGTACGGACATTGAGTCATATGGAGGAGCAGACAGCATAAGCCACAGTTTTGAAATGCAATTAGGAAAATACTAGTGGGAACTAACAAGGGCCATATTTTGCTCTAGAATCTAAGCTTTGCTGAACAAAAACTAATTTGGGGAAGCGATGACTTCAGAAATACTGAAGGCAGATAATTATGGTGAATTACATTTCAACCCAGGCATCCAGATGATCTTTACAAAGAAGAAGATTGTGTTTTTTACATAAGCAACCAAAGTTGTCAAGGGGACCGGCTCTTTTCCCAAGTAGAACCGAATGGTCATTCTGCAGCACACAAGCAGCAATAAGCAGCATGTATGTGATATATCTACATCTTTTAAGCACTCCCAGGGGTGTCTGGAGATTGAGTCTCGTGGGTTCCCAGTGTGCTACAGACAGCATTGTTAATGAGACTGCTGGAAAATGTCAACAAAATAGAGCTGATAGAGAAACCAAGCTGAGGTTTTGGGTCCCAGAAAACAAAGGATACCCCAACT
>JAUBOD010000318.1:128907-140604 GCA_032353885.1 Nothura maculosa | reverse complement strand
CTGAATCCAGCACCACAATCCTGAATCTAGAATCTAGCACCTGCACCCCCAAGCAATGGCAGCTGCTCTAGGGTCACTGGTGCAGAGATGCCAGCAGCAATTCAGGTCTTTAAGACAGTGCAGGGCTCACAGACAGCAGAAACAGAGGGGCATAACATATCCTATGGGGTGTTCATAGTGAAAAAGAATTTGCATTGATGAATGCAAAGGTGCTTTTTATTCAAGTAGGTTACTTTAAGCTTCCTGGATTGTTATTCAAAATTTCATTGAGATTATTTAGAAAAACAAGTTTATTAAAATCAGTCCTTGCCAAGTTTTTAAAACTCTTGCATATCATTCAATTTTTCCTCCTGTTACATCTCCTAGAGGTGAAATAATGTCAATACTTAAAAATACTTAAATACTCAAAAATCACACAAATAGAGCCCTCTATTTCTCAAAAGGCTCCAAGCTGCACGTTGCTGCTCTGCCTCTTCATACTGCACATTTAGACATCTGAAGCCAAGACATGTCCATCTCTACCTGGGCAAGCAAGTGCACATCTTGCTAGAGTGAAAACAAATAGTTAAGGAAAACACAAAATAAAATGAGGAGGAAAAAAAAAAAAAAACAAACCCAAAGAGCCAGGAAACCCTTCTCCATTCCCAGCAGATGTTAAAAGCCCACCCTGCCTGTGTCTTTTGACTCTGGTGAGAATCATCAATGATATCTGCAGTGCGACCAACATTTTGGAGCGACAGAAGAGGTTTCTGAACTCCCAAATACCAGAGCTGAGGCTGAACCCAACGTGCGAGCTGCATCTCTCGCCCTTGAAACTGTGTATTTTGGAACCAATCTCCCTCCCGACTGTTTTTAGGTATTTAATGCGTCCAGCTGTGTTAAGAAACTAAACAAAAGTTCAGCGTCAAGTAAGTTGGGATTATGATCTTATTGTGATTTATGGAGGTAAGCAGAGTCTCAGACAGAAGAAAAACAAGGCACTTGACGATAAGCAGAGTCGGTACCAGCTCCCAGGCTAACGAGTTCGCAAGGGAGAGGCTCCACGTTCCTGCCTCTTATCTCAGCAGCTGGAAGGACAAGGCAGCAGAAGGGGGAACACGTTGGGCTGGCAGCCGAGACCCGCTCGGTGGCCCTGTCCTCATGGCAGCGATACTGGAGCGGAAAGGAGGGAAAATCCTTCAGGAGAGGGAGGCATACGGTGCGTGAAAAAGGTACTGTAAGAATGGGCCCAGGAATAAACAAATGCACAGGTAAGGTGAAACTGGTATTATTGTGGCTACGATATCAGGCTATAAATCAAGACAGGGTCTTTAGGGAGAACTAATAGACTCAACCTGAGAGTGATACACCAGACACGAGGCCTTTTCCAGATCTGAAACAAGAGCAGCGCAACCCGGGTTAAACACAGGCTAGAAACAATTACTCTGAGCTTAACTGCACAAACAGAAGAGAAGGCAAACAAGATAACCCAGAAATATTGGCTCTATCTTTTGGATGAGCCTCTTGGGCACAGCTACTGCCTCCACTTTTGCTGAGTACATTGCTGGGTCTGCGATGATAAACACAGTAAGAAAGCAAGGGGGGTAGCTCAGTTCACCACTGCACAAATTTAATGCCTAAATGAAGTAGCAAGACAAGAGCCTTGCTAGCTGGAAAGCACCAATGGCATTGAAAGTCTAGTTTATAATTTGCTCCCATCCACTAATTCCAATATAGCAGATAGAGTATATTTTATTAAACCATTGCAAAACTCTGTCACATTCTTGTTACAAGCTGCACGTTGGGGCTATTCCAAAGCAGGAGTCCAAAACACAGACCACAGGAGTAACAACAACAAACTGATGATGGAAGGGAGGCAAGCGGCGATGAAAAGAAGTGCTATTCGTATCTCCTGGGCTATCAGCTCTGGCCTCTCAACAAAAACGTTGTTGCCATCCATGTCTTCTATAATATCTGCAGTAGAAGACATCACCTCTTCTTCCATGTGAACAATGGCAAAGGCAAGTATTCACATTTGAGATTTTTCCTTTCCTTGAAAGTTTTGATGGATTTGGTGCTGTGACAGCCCAGACAGCTGGGGCTCAGGACGGTCAGCAGCTCTGCCTTGCAGCTGCCTCTGCTCACCCAAACCCAATCCTTTTCCACCCCAATCAAAAGTGCTTTGGCTTTAAACATCACATGTGTGGATAGCGAGACAACCAGGACTTCCCTACAGACCTGTGAGATTTTAATCATCCCCTACGACACTCACCACCTACTCATGCTTTGCAACCCCAAACTCAATGCTCTCTCCATCCCAGCCAAGTTCTACCGTGTTACCACTCTGCACAATAAAGCTCTTATGTACTAGGCTGAAAACAGCAGGAAAACCATCACTGGCAAGGCCAAGGAGCAGTGAACTTGATCAACCTGAGCGATGGTGCCACGTGAAAAGCCAAACCATAAGTATTGCCCAGGTCTTTACTTTATCTGATGTTTTTAAAACATCAGTTTGACTGCAGAAACTTTCTGCCACACAACCAAGTCACTTCAGGCCACGCTGAGATGTGTTCAGGATCCTGAGCAGTAAGAACAGAGGTTTTGGAGGGAAGGAATCTGAGATACCCAACCCGGTATCAAAAATAATATAATAGGAGAAGACAGACTGTCTAAAAAGGGTGGGGAGAAAAGACTGAAAAAGATAACAAAAAAGGGATTCTGTGCAACTGCTGAGAGGCTACATTCATTTCAGTTCCATGTTTCCATGGAAAGAGTTTTAACAGTACTGGGTACAGCGCCAAATACATTTTCATAACGATCCACACTGCATGAATGGAAATACTTAACAGAAGAACAACTCTAACTTGCACTTTAAATAAAATCCTTTACATTTTTCCTTCTTATTCACATCATTCTTTTCCTCCTTTTGCTGGAAGATGATGCCTAAAATGCCATGTCCAAATGGTACCAAGCGTCCTGCCTCTCTCTGTAATTACTGTGTGTCCTTACCTGAGGCCTCGCACACTGCACTGCTGGGTTTCATCTTCTAAGAGAGGGTTTAAAGACAGGAGGCAACAAGGGAACTTCTGGTCCAGACAAACCTCCAGTAGGACCCAGGTCACAGAGGAACCCAGAGGTTGTTCCTCTGGGCTTGGCAGTTCACTTTGAGTTTATTTTGACACCCAGCCCTGATGAAAATCTTCATGTGATGGAGAACTGAGGCTCCTCCAGCGCTCACTGACCTACCTGCACTACCAAGGCCCACAGAGCACTGAAGGAGTTTGAGGACGTGTCTCCCTCCCCTTCCTGACCAACATGAATGGTCCAAATCAAGAATTCATCCAATTTAAAAACAAACCAGACCCAAGCCTTGCCCCTTCCCTCCCCACGCTTAGCTGGGAGCTCTCTCCACACGTTGCCTCTTGCTGCAACCCACCTTGCAGGGGACTTTCTAGACCTGGCATGAATTGTCACAGAAACCTTTCCTTGAGTCACCAAAGCCTCTTGTCACAGCAGACTACACCTAAAAAAGCAGTAGGCTGCTACATCAGATAACCCAAAGTAATACTTAAAAATATGCCCTGCTATTCAACACTCCCTCCCCAACACCTCAGGTTACATATTCAGCTTCAAGCAGCAGCACCTTTAAAGCAGAGCAGCTTCATGCGATTCGTAAGACTTAAATACTCAGTTCCTGCAGTGAAATGCTCATATTCACCTTCAGATGACGACTACAGAAACATTTAAGATGAAAAATGATGAAAAAAGTTACATACAAAACTTTATTAGTGTAGGATGGCACCGGTGAAGAATCATCGCCTGATGCCTCACAGAAAAACAGGCCAATAACAGAATAACAATAATTGAAACTGAAAGCCTATTTCTTGCATTAATGATTCCTGCTAGGAAGTTCTTTATCTAAGACACTGTAACTCCCTGTGAGCTCTCAACAGCATTGCTTTATAGAAAACTCCAAACATTTGGCTTTCCAAATTGCAGGGTGCCAACTTCAACTTCCCAAGTATCAGGAAGGAGCCAGACAGATTTTGGGTTTTTTTTTTTTTGCAGAAAAATAAAAGCTCCAAGACATGATACACCAAAGGCTATGCTGACATAACACTGCAGTCTCCACTGAATGGTCCACATTTGGTCTCCTATGTTATCATCATAATTTCCTTATATTTAGACTAGGAATTAAGTGTGTAGTAACCATGCCTACCATAGAACTGTTACACCACAAAACTTCAAGAGATTTCAAGTACAAATAAAAGAATCCATATGATACAGGAGATTGAGCCTTTGAAAAACAGAATACTATTTTCCTCTAAAAGGTGCAATATTCAATGTTGCCATTTCTTTGCCATGGGAACAGCCTTGCATATCTATTATTTCATGTATCCACTCTTCTATGATTACATAAAAAAAATAGATCTAACCACTGAAAAAAGATTTCCAGAAAACAGTATTTCTTCTAGGATATCGGAAATCTCTTAGCTTTGTGGGGCAAACCTGAGCCTAAATAGGACCTCAGAAAACTTCTCTAACATACTAGCATTAAATAACTCATAGAATTAAACTCGTTCTCTGAACCAAGTCAAAACCAAGCAAAAACAATCACTGCAGAAGATTCAAGCTGTAAGAAACTTGCCTTGGAGCAGCATCCATCCGCGAGGAGCCCAGGAGCACAGCACTGCGAGGCAGCAGTCAGCAGAGCTGCCTTTGCAGAGGGCAAATTAAGCTGCAGGTAGCTGGCGACGCCTTCAATAATTTGGTGTGACAAAGCTGAGGGACAAACTTCCTGTGCAGCTGAGATGGGCAGGAAGGCAGAGCCAGAGGTTTGATTAGGGCGAGAGCAGCGCCCAAGCCCAAAACAAAGGACTGGAAAAATGATTTTGGCAACACACGTTTACCAAGAGCCTGCGAGGAGGATCAGCTAATCCTGCCTTGCAGTGGGGTGTTTGCAGAGCACATCTTGCGAGCAGAAGCAGCAGGCCCTGCTGCAGCAGTGCAGGGTGTTCAGCTCGGGGCAGGACGCGGCGAACGGCTCGGCGGTCAGAGGGGCTGGCCGGAAATTCTCAAATAAAACAGAGTATCGGAGCTATCTGCAGCAGCCTCGGCGTGTGGAAAGCCCTGCCTGTGGTGCAGGGAGGGGAGAGAAGCAGCCCGCAGCCTGTGCAGCTCAGTGAGGGCTGCAGGAGGCAACATGGGGCTCGCAGGATTTGGGCGCCCTCCGCATCCCGGCTGCTCCCGCTAACAGCCCTGAATCCGGCACATGAACCTGGAAGCGGCCGCACCGGGATGAGCGTGAGCAGCGCACGGGAGAGAAGGAGCTGCAACTGCAGCGCCCACAGAGGACAAAAACCCTCCCTCACGACAGTTGTGCAAGTGCTTTCCAGCTACAGGCTCTAAAGCAGGAGGAAAAGTAAACACCAACAAGGAGCCCAGGCTGGTTTGAGTTCCTTGTTTTTTTCCCCACTTTTAAGTCTCTGTGGCCTATGTTTTGTGATGGGTTCACACATCACCTTGCTGGTGAGGGGCCACCATCCTGGCCCAGTGCATGTGTCACCCTCTTGATCTGCCAGGCTTGGGGACAACCTCCTTTTAGGCAGATCTAGCCCATATTTGCTGTTGTTCCAGCCCTGTGATTCTGAGGTGACTTTCTGCCACAGGCTCCCATTTTGATCCGAGTATAAGCAACCGTTTCAGCCATGTGGACAGACATTTTTCATGCTGTTCCCTGGATCCTTTGGAAAAATGTAGCTTGCAGTCATGCCACCCCAGAGAGCTAAGCCCAGCACACATACACATCTCTGAACACGTAGAGCCAAGCAGTGAGTACAAGTGACCCAAACTCTGCTCTTTCCTCAGGGTGAGCAGTCAGCTTCAGAGGCTGAACACTCTGTGAAAGAAGTTATTTTCCTAAGAAAATAAACCCCAAATTGCATCCTGCCGCACTACAATGACCCCTTGCTTTGAGTCACCGTTGAGCCTCAGCATTTTTGAGCCATGAAGCACTACGTCCACTGCTTGACTTAACCAAACAGCTTCAATAAAAGACTCTTTCCATTCCAAGGAACCAGCCACTAGGCGCATCTAGTCCAGAACTACCACCATATAGTGAGGGGGAAGGACAAACCCCTGGATCCTTCCAGCCTTCTCACCCACTCTCCATCTCCAAACCTTCCTTGCTGCTGTGGTAATGTCTCCTCTCACCCATGAACCTTTTTCACCCAACCCTGCTCATTCTCTGTTCCCGTCTCCATCATCTACAGCAGCTTTTCCCTCCTCCCTTGTCCTCCTCTCTTTCTGCTGTCCTTTCTCCTCCAATTCTCCATCTTTCCATCATCCTCCATGCACCCAATGGGACTCGCCAAGCAGTTTCTTCCTCTTCTGTGTGCTGGGAGGAAGACAGAAATTGTCCTTGGAAGCAAGACAATGTAATCTGACTACTCAGGTCCTTTATACAGCAACTCCCGTGGATCCTCTGCCACGGAGAGGTGCAGCCAAAGGGAAACCTGCTCAGCTCCTGCAGCCCCACATTGGGTCATTCAGAGAAGCTCTTTGCAGGCTGCAGCTGTAAGAAATCCCACCCAGGCAGAGAAAATTCCTTCTGCAGAAACACGTAGGGCTAGAAAGGATCTCAAGAGATTGCTTGGCCTACTGCTGTTACCTAAAGAACCTACTCCTGGCTTTCACTCCTGGCTGTGATTCTCCAAGGGTTTGCAAAGGCAGCAAAGAAAAAGGCAATGAAGAAAATGAAGCCCACGGACATGCTGCATGTGCCTTACAGGAGAAGGAAAGAAAAAATATCAACAATTTAGGGACCTACAAATCAAAATCCACCAATAACAGACCTGGGGCAGTGCCCCTGACAGCTGCTGTCTGTCTTACCCTTAACAGCTCGCAGGGAAGGAGGCTGCGTATCCTTCCTTGGTGGTCTCCTCATGGCTTCCTGGTGATAACAGGAAGTTTTCTCAACATCCAATCTAAATCATCCTGGCAAATTAACAAATCACTAAATTAAGCTGCCACAGAAACCCACAACTTTAATAATCATGCTTACATACTGGAGGAGTGCTGCATTGTGCAATAGTTCTCATTACACTGAATAAATATAATTATTTCCACCTTTTCTCTCATTTCTTTCTCTCCCCCCCATTTTCACCTCCAGCATGTCCATAGCCTCCTTCGGGTAGGAGCTGCTTTCACTGCAGAGGCCCCAGCAGTGCCAGCTGCCTCTGGGTCTTACAGATGACTCTCCTTTAACATCACCCAAAACACGACGCGGCTCTTTTGCAATAGCCTCTCGCTGATGATTCACGCTTAATTTATGGCCCACTAAAAATCCTGGGTCTTTTGCTCTCCACTGCTTTGCTACTCCATAATCCTGACTTAGTAAATATGCATTTTGACTTCTGTGTAAATGAATCACCTTGAAACGTCTTGATCTCTATCTGGATACACTCTCCAATTTGTTACGGTCATTCTTAGCTCTTACTCTATTCTCCCAAGCGCCTGCAACCCCTCCCAGCCTGACGTCAGCTGCAAGCAGTACAAATGCACTCCCATTTTCCAAATCATTACTGAAAATACTGAACAAAACAAGCCGTTTCTCCCCAGAAAGTGACACTGCTAATGTACCACATATTACTGCACTAGCTGGATCAGACAGATGAAAGTACAAATCACATTACTTGAGTTTCATTCTATGCAAAGATAGCACTGGAGCCACTACGCTCCACTTTTAAGTTACTTGAATAGTAATTATTTTAATATCTGCCAAAACAGACTTCTCATTAGAGTTAGGAATGTAAAAATGTCCCAGTTTAAAAGTGCTAGAGTTCTGTTTTAATTGATCCCATCCAGTTCTTGTCTCAGCTCCACTCAGCACTGCCAAACACACAAGCTAGATGAGAACCCATGGAGTCCTAGGCAGGACGGAAACTTAAGAGCACAGACTGCTAAACATGAGAGGAACCTGAAAGATCTTTACTATAGAATTTCTAAAACAGAATAAATAAAAACTCAGAGAAAACATGCTGGAGATTTAAGAAACTGCCACTTAAAAGAAAAAAAAAGATCATTTTTCCATTATTTTCTTGTCAGTGTTTATAACCCTGAAAACCATTATTTCTCTAAACACTTTTCAGCTGCAACTTTTCCATGACATGCACAAGTGCCTCTCTCAGGCATCCTCCTCTGCAGTGACTATAGGCGAGAGCATGTGGATCTTATACAAGCAACACTCGAGTACAGTCCTCGGCATCAAGAATCCAGATAATTCCTCACGTTAAGGAACTAATTCAAATGAAAGACTTTCTCCTCTTTCCAATGAGTTTAAGCTTATTGTCATCCATCCTGATTCAAAAACATAAGAAATTTCTTTCTCCGTAACTTTTTTTTTATAGTCTGAATACATAAACCGCTTTCCTCATTGCATGTCTATGAATACGAGCGTGCAAAACGCCCACCTAGGTGCCAAGAGCTCATGCATCTCCAAACCTCCTCTAACCAGGGCTCCCGAGAGCGCTGCGACCTAAAACACACCGCGCTCCACGGCAAGATGCAAGGAGCAACATCTCTATTTGCATCGAGCAAAGCGAGCCGCTCTCACTAACCACAGAATTGGCTCTCTAATGAGAAGGCAACGAGCACCTGAAAAACTGCTGGCTTTGGAAAGTCAACACCAATAAAGTGGAGACAAAGCACAAGGCAGGAGCCACGAAGCTCGTGTTTGCTTTCACTGGCCCGCTCCCTGCTCAACCTACATGTGTGAATTAAGCTCTATTTATAAGTCTAGGGCTTTTTTTTTTTTTAAATGATCTTAATATAGAGCAGTTGTTATTTTGTTTCTGTTGAACGTAGCAACAGGAAACCCTGTCACTCCTGCAGCAAACTTTCCATTCCCTCGACACTCCCAGGGCTGCACCAGAAAAGCCAGATTTCTAAAGAGGTGTTGGGTGAGGCAGGAGGGAAGAGGGGGAAAGAAGAGATAAGGAAAATTATATGCACGTAAAACATGCAAAATGGAAGCAGAGTTCAGTCCCTTCTCCCTTTTCCTCATTTAAGAGGAAGGTCGCTTGAAATAAAACACTGGCAAGGTTTCTATTTATTTGCATTTTCTAAACACGTCTTCCTTTGCTAAAAGGTGGCTAAAAAAAAAAATTAGCACCTTTATATTCAAACATTTCAATATGAAAGACTTATTTATTAGGACAAATTTTAGCTTGGAGAGTTATTAGCTCTATTCCCCAGTTAACTCGCTGAGCTAACAGCTAGAGAAATTAAGCCGTAACTTGTTAAAAACAAAATTAACCTGATTTTATTACAGGCTTTGGCAGGACTGTTGCGCTGCCTAAAGAGCTTTGCTGTGGGATGAGCAAAGTTTTTGGTGCTCCACCCTGTAACGTTAACTCATCTCCACAATATTTTCTCTTTTAACAGCTCTGTAATTGCAAGCTAGAGCACAAACACAGCTGCTCAACGGCAACGTGCACCGACACAGGCTGCTGGCAAATCAGCATTTGCAAAACAGGGCCTTTTTCAGGAACAAGAACCTATGTACAACACTGAGAACTCCAAGAAAGAAAGGTAAGATCAACAAACCCAGCTCCTGATTAAGCAGGATACACAGTCTTAAATCAAAATTACATCCCTGTCAAGCTTGACATGCTTATATGTTATTGCAGACAGTCCTTAAGAACAGCAAGGCATGGGGCTGCAGGGGAAGTGGGAAGAGAAAACCAAGCCCACACATTTCACATCTCTTGCACGGTCTTTCTCTAGGGTCATCTGCATTGGGTAGGTGGGGTTTTCCCTCCTGCTTGATCCCTACATATCTTTCCAAGGCACATTTCTATTCCAGGAAAGCACCATTTGCTTGGAAAGAGGGCCAGCTCACAGCACCCACCCCATCCCTCACCCTCTATGGGCATCCCTCTTATCCAGGAGCTGGGTCTCAGGGACTCAGCAAAGAGCCAAAATAACCTTATTCCTATGGGTTTCTGAGCAAGGCTGCAGCACAGGAAACCTATCAGTCAAACTGCATCACACAGACTGAGACAACCTAAACACAGCACAAGCCGGAGTGCTTTAAAAATGAAAGGTCTTAAATAAATAAATAAAAGGTTCCAAAAAAAGGTCATGCTATTTTCAGGAGGCTAAAATAAGAAGTCACAATGAAAACCTAAGTTTAGCCTCGCAAAGAGGAGAGAAAGGAAATCAGCCCTTTAGGTGGCAGTCCACAGCACTGCTGACAGTTCTTTAAAAAGCACAAAAAAAATAAAGGTAACAACATGTAAGGGACACTTACCGCTGCCTCACAGGCTGGGCTCTCCTTCTGATCTTTCAAAAAGTCCACCTCATCTTCAGTTTTCATTTCCAGCTTCCCTGTAAAAACAGAGGGTTCGCACAGGCAATTTAAAAACAAACTTCTCTCCGAGCTGCTGATATTTTTCTGTTTATTCAAACCAGTCTCAGAGAAAAAAATGAAAAGGAAAAAAAAATCCCCCAAAATCCCCAGCCTTCAACAAGTCCATTTTACTTCCAACATCTGGTTTCATTCCTGTCTTCACTGCTTGTTTGTTATTAGTTTTAACAACTAGCGTGTCTGAGACCAAAGGAAACTATGAACGAGCAGCAAGCACAAGCAAAAGCGAAGGCTGCAAAACGCTTGAAAGGCTCTAGGTAAAGCTCAGCTTATCTGCAGGTATTTGCCTGTGTTTTTTTAATTTGGCTCCCCCTAGTCCAGTTGCACAATCAAAATTTTTGCCTTTTTCTTCTCACCATAACCTAAGCACAATGCACGAAACGAGACCTGTCTTGCTGATTGATATTTCAAGGGTTTAATATATTGCCAGCTTCAAAAACTTAGCTCTTCCGCACTGCCTTAGGGAGGATGATTTTATCTCTGGGCTAGAAAGACAAACCCTTCTCTGGGGAGTTTACAGCTGGTTTCCCCCTTCCTCATGCCACCGTGACAGTGTCACCACAGCAGTGGTACAAACACGTCCCAGCTGTTCTCTCCGGCCAGCAAAGACATGAAAGCCTCTGCTGGTCACCATTCAGCAGGGTCTCCTTTCTGGCTGCTTTTCCTTAGCAGAAAAATTGAAGTCACAATGCTCCTTTTTAGCACTGTGTTAATGACTCATGACACCTAACAGAAATTAATGTAAAGATGAAGATATTGTGGTAATAATGAATGATAACACACTTGCAGTGTGCAAGTGATAAAATAATCCCAGACTATTAAGTCAAATGGTCATAATTTTGTCTCCATTAGATCAGTCTGTATGTTACTAATGGCAGATTCTGCAAAACCAGAGCTAAAGATACAAATTTCTGAGAATCCTGTTTACTGGCAAAGCAGTGATCATGACTACTATGAGAATGGCTGGAGATTGCAGCAAATGACTCCATGTTAGTGGCCAGAAAGGAAGCCTTACCATTCCCAGGGCACGTCCCACAGGAAGAAATGGGCCACAAGTATTGAGAATTTGTCCAAAAGTTAGAACACATGAAGCTGACATTGCTGGTACACTGAGAATGGATGAAGCAGCAGCATGAAGACACTCCATGATGTGTGACAGCTGGAGGAGCAAGTCATGTGCTGAAACACAGCACCAGGCATGAGAAAAACATCAGAACATTCCCAGTTCTGCTTGGGATTTCCTCTGTTATTCATGCTTCTCTCTCTTGTGTTAGATTTGAGGAGACAAC
>JAUBOD010000318.1:100916-111019 GCA_032353885.1 Nothura maculosa | reverse complement strand
TGAATTTGTCTGTATCTCTATATTTTTAAATTCAGTATTTCTTCCTTAAACAGGGATTTTTCTAGGCCTAGATCCCACCTCCTTGCAGAACACACTGACAAGTACCGTGGTGGCCGCTGCATTGTCCCAAGCTGCCACTACTCCTTAGTGGCCCAGAACTTGTCATGATGCTCCATGGCACGAAGGAGCCCACAGGCTTCTCTCAGTGTCCCTATCTGCAGTGTTTTAGTGAGACACTGAGATTTGGGGACCACTGGGATAGGTGGCAGGGCTGTCAGATCTGTCTTATTTCACCCAGGAAAAATAGAGATAATTTCCAACTAAATAGTTCACGGATATGCCAAGAAGAACAGGGACTGGGAGGTGCCTGAACAGGCTGGCAAGGTGCCTAAAGATGCTATAGAATCTTGTTTTCAAAGATGAAGTGTGAAGGTCATTAGAAAGATTCCCTGGATTTCATGAGCAGTGTCCATTAAAGCGAACGGCATGGGGCAATGCCACGAAACCCAAGTGCCAGATGGGCTGTATTTTCCACCAACAAGGAACTGCCATCCTATTGTTGGTGCCAGTTGTGAAATCCTCACCAAATACACGAACTGCTGTCGTAACAGTTTTGTTTACTTCCCATTTCTTACTAAATTACCAGCTTTACTCCTATTCAGATAAAAGCATCTAGTGCAAGCTATAGAGTTTGAGCCAATTTAACTCTCTAGGTTGCATATAAATTCTGTTACGCCGTGAGTCTCAGACAGGAGGGTTTTGCTGTAGTTACAGGATGAATCTGCACACTCCAGCACTACAATGCAGCCCAAGTGTAGCGTGGTTTCACAGCATGGCCACTGTTGAACTCACATGTAAAAATGGCTTTAATACTATGTGATCTCAATATTAAACCTGGGCAGAGAAGGTCAGGGTTTAGTTTCTGTCCCATGCTACACTTTTCCCTTTGCCTGCACTTTGCATGTGGGTGGGCATTGTTAAATAAGAAAGATGAAACTTAAATGCAATCATATCAGCAGCATATTATTTTTACCTACCAAAATACTACAGAAAGCAGAAGGGTTTACAATTTGTAAAGTGAAACCATTTTGAATGATCTTGTGAAAAGAAGAGCAGTCTCCTATGTTATGTTATGTTCAACATAAACCCTAAGCTCTCTAAAAATTCAGAATAGAAAAGCTATTTACTAAGTAGGGCCTACAAGAAATAGGCATGAGAACAACACAAATGCAGACTAAATCTTTCCTCTTTTACAAACAGCCCCCTCAGGACTTAGTTAAGCTCTTTGCCTTTACCAGCCTCAGCTTTTAAAGCCTGCGCTCCAAACATTTGCTGTTCAAAAATAACTTGTCAACTTCTGAAGGATTCCTTATTAAATCCTGCAGTAAACGTGCATGTGACTAGTTGCTACTGACTAGTAAGTTCTAGTTGCTTCTCGTGATCATTAGTGAGAGAGAACAGTTTCTGCTTTTAAATATTTATATTAACTTTCATCTAAACCAGACACTGGTAGTTATCTATACAGTATGGTACCATATTTCAATAAAATAACCATGACTTCTCGTAATCAAGAAGTCCACCAGAACTCTATAAGAATGCAACAGTCATAACTACCATCGCAAAGCCTGCCAGCTCTTTGCTTTTGAACAGCTGTACTCTTTCAAAAAAGAGCCTTTTCACTCATGTTTGCATAAGATTTGTCCTTAATTAGTCAATATTTCAGTGACTCATTTGGGCTTCAAGGGATGGCTGGAAACAGCAGTGCAACCGAACAGAAAAGGAGAATTCAACATTGCCACTGCACTTGCAAACGCCTAAGGGCTTGCCCCATTGTTCCCAGCAATAAAGGTAAAAATAACATTATAGAAATGATGTCTTTAAGGGTAAAGTTCAGCTCGTAGGCTGAGTGTAAAGCCAAGAGTGACCTAAAGAACGGGAAAATAATGGAGGAAGCACCAAATCATCCTTACTCTGTCAAAAGCTGGTGCAGCTTCAGGTAGCCCCTCTCCAAGGCCAAGCTCACCGGCGTCGCCCCCTCGCTGTTGTGGATGCCAAGGGCTCCTCGTCCTCCCGGCTGCTGCAGCAGGAACCACGTGAGCCGCAGCAGCCCCAGCCTCGCTGCAAAATGCATCAATGTTTCCCGAGGGGTGTTCTCTGCGAAGAAGGAAAAGAGAAAGGTGGTTGTAGATTATGGGGTAGGTGGATGCCCTTTCCCCACATCCCAGTCCCCGGAGGAGAGCCACATGGACATGGTGCATGGCCTGGCATTGAGCATTGCAGGTGGGAGCCAAGCAACCCAAATGCTGCACCTGGAAAAACACAGGCTGCAAAAGTGACTGCTGAGAGCTAGAAGGGAGTCCTGCTTCAAAGATGGAACCGTTGGAGGTGCTCAGGTCTCTCAAGATGAGACTCAGCACAGAAATCAATGTGAAAAAGCCCATTCCTTGAACGGTCACAATCACAACGTTGCAGAACCTGGCACATCCAGGTGGGTTGGTCTGTAGGACCAAACATCCTCCTTACACACATGATCAGAACTTAGGAACAGTTGTGAGACAGCAATTCACCCCAAGGCACATAGGCAGAGAAAAAGGTGTATTTAAATCACAAATAGGGAGTAATACAGGACAACAGAGTAGCTTTTCTTGCTGATAAAAAATGACAATTTTGCTTTCTCTGTTTGATTTTGCCTTAGATTAGCTTTTCCTCAACTTTAAACAGTAGCTATAATACTCTGATCTGCAGCATTTTATAAACTACTAATCTCCACTACTACTTTTTATGATTAATAACCATGGCCTTCTAATATGGTAAAAGTCACTCTTGAGGCTACGCTTTCATCTTAGAAAAATAAACCTTTATGCTAAAAGCTGCAGCCTTAGAACTTTGCTCTGAAAGCTTCGACCAGAAATGAGCTCCAGGTGAACTGCTGAAATACAGTGTTTTCAAAGTGCATTAGTTCTGTATAAAGGGCAAAAAGAATATTTAGGTTAAAAACAAAGAAAGTAAAATATAAATATTTGTTCCTTTGATTAAAAAAGATTTTGAGTTCTGACTGGCACCACCAATAAAAAAACAAACAAAACACAAAAACACCCATTGGGTCTCAGTAAACCATGCCAGTGAGCACACTCCTATAATATCTTGACTATTACAGCAAAGATTTATTGGATTATTAATTTGGTTGCCTGCCAAACCTATGCAGTAGATTTTAAAATGCAAATGTTTCTAAGATTTAATTAAGCATTTTTTTTCCCTAGAAGAATGCCACAAGAGAAATCACTTCTGAAACATATAGCTTGGGAATTCTGTTGTTTTGCTTGCTTACTTGCTTTCTTAAGGGACATCATTAGGAACCTGGGTGGAAAACAAAGCAAAAATGAGGAGTTCTCCCCTGCCTGCCATGCAGTTTTCCCAAGCTTCTTGGATCAGTTCCTGCAGAACTAATCTGTATTCAGGAACCAAAGAGCTTTCTGGCACCAGCTCTCTTCCATATGACTCCAAATTAGGTCTCTGGGCTACAAACCAATCCTTCCACCCCAATCTCCTCCTGATTAGTGTAAAGCAAAACCACGCTGTCCTGAATGCCTGAGCATGTCTGAATGGAGGTTCCAGCTGATTAGAGAAGAAGGATATAGCTGAGCTCACTCAGAGACCTTTTCTCAGCCTGTGGGAGCGTTAATGGCAAGGATTTGGGAATTAAGTGCTGTAGAGTGCAACGCTTTAGAAGGAAACAAGACAGCAAGGTAGTTGATAATGGACCTTCAGTCCTGCACAGGAGTAGTAATGAAAAATGGCAAGTCATAGGGACAGGCACAAGGGAAAGACTACTGATGAGATTGTAAAGAGGAGCCAGCAAGTGTGGATACAAGTAGGACTTACCCAGCGCAAAAACACATGGCTAAGAGCTTGCTCAGTGGACTTGTTCTAGCACAAGATCTGTCTTGCTTTACCCACACTAATAAACTGGATGAGTTAGCTAAAATAATTAAAATGATACAGGTCTTCCTGCTGTTGATGCACTTACTCCACAGTAAATTACTGATATATGAATAAAAAATATGTTATACTGGTCTGGCCATATCTGTTGAAGTACGGGACCTTCTGCTGTAACAAAAACCCTTGTACAAAAACTGCACAGGGTAGACAGGCATGGACAACAGCAGCAAAGAGACAAAGCACTTTGTGTGCAACAACTGTGGGGATCCCAGGCCCTGACTGCTCCCCACCTTCCCACCTATGCAGAAAGGAAGTTTGTAGCAGCCGATGCTGGAAATTCAGGCAATGATTTCAGTCTTTCATGGTGCAAGATGCCTCTGCCGGACATGGAGGAGGAACAAAAGCTTTAACACACAAAAGCCAGAACTCCTTCTCTTACCCTATACCAAGAATAAATCCCTTATCTCAAAATGGTTGTCCTCTGAATGTCCATACAAAGATCCCTATGATTAGGAATTTTTGGAAATATAAGACATGCAATACTGGGAAGGCCAAAGTTGTTTTGTTCCTTTCTCATTTCCTAGTAATAGGCAAGAGTTGAAACATATGATTATTATCCCATAATGGCAGGGCACTCTAATCCAGCTGGCAAAACATAAGATTTTAGATGTATTAATTTTATGTATTCTTTTTTCAGCTGTGACACATGAGCAGACAGTTTGTCTGGGTAACTAAGGACAAAATTTCCATGGAGGATGTCAAATGTACTTTGCTAACTGTAAAGGATTAAAGCTCACTGTGCTATTAACACAAAACAAATAAGCACTGAAGAAATAAATGTTCGGGTATGACAAATCTGAGAGCACGCAAACTGCACCCTAAATAAGAACTCAATCTTAATCCTAATTAAATAACAGAAAAAAACCCACTACTTTTAAAATCACTCTTTATTTTGAGTAAGCCACACCTAGCATCTCACTTTATCCTCCATCTCCCGAGATAGCTTGTAAAGGAAGGGACATTACAGGGACTAACTCACCATTAGTCTTCCTGTAGTGCTTTTCCTGCCTCTCTGACAGTCACATACACTTAGCAATTTTGAAATCTACCATCAAATCTAGCTTAAAAGTCTTGTTCCCCTTTCATGTGCTGGAAGGTTTCAGTGTTTAGACCAGCCCTCGAGAAACACAAGGAGGAAGAAGCAGAAGCCTTTGCTGAACTCTGAAATCCCCAAAGACCATATAAGAGGCAACAGTGCTAAAGAAAGGTCAAGGAAAAGAAAGGGGTTTGGAGTTACCAGTACAGTTGATAGAAGTTTGGTTAGTAATTCTATTTTAATCTTCTAAATAAGATTTCTTTTTTTTCAAAGCACTTTGCAAGATCTCGATGTCCCCAGCCCTCCTGGTATCAAAGGGAACAGAAACTCTTGCAACAACAGTGACTTCTCAGCCACAGATTCTCCTACCGAGCAGTAGATTTTGGACAGACTGCCTGAACAAAAATAAGCATTTTCTGGTTCCTGTTTCCATGTGCAACTGCAGAAGGCATTAAACTTGGGTATAAAAATGAGCTTTTCATCTTATCTAGGACTATAGTGAGGCCAACGCACTCAGACTTCATGCTGCTGTTGTCACAGAGAAGAGTATATATATATTACTTTTTTATTTCTAGTTTAAAAGTGTAAGAACCTGTTCAGTTTAAGAAAAAGCCTTTTAAAGTGCCACTGCAAACAGGAAAAACCCTTACTTTTGAGAGCAGTAACAATGATGTTCTTTAGAAAGTCACAATGCACTCGCAATAATTAAGATGGATATGATTATAAGGCAAAAAAGAAAGTAAAGCTGTGCTTAGAACACTATGGTAACAGGAGTATTGCTTAATTAGATGTATTCTGAAATAAATACTGGATGCCATTTGAGTTCATAAAGATTAATAGATAATTAAGAGCAAGGCACACTAAGGAATCACTGCAGAGGGATAGCTGGGGTAGGAGAATTGCCCTCCTTTTGGGACACGGCTGCCTTAGGACACGTAAAGAAGGGAGGATTGCAGCCATGCAGGGAGGAGGTCAGCCCAGCCCGGGAGGGTTCAGCCACCCTCGTTATCTGGAATGCAAATCTCCTGCCATTAACTGTGCAGGAACGAGCTGTCCTGCCCCTGCCCTGCAAACCTGCTCCCTGCCACCCAAGCAGTGTAGCTCAGGAGAGTTTTGTCCACGCTCTCTTCTATCCCATTGATGTAGCAGGGTGCAAGTCTTCTGTTTGCCTTGGCAAGAGAGGCTGGAGGCCAAGGAGCTCAAAAATACCAAGAAACTTGTGCTCTCATCCCCTGTTCTGCTGATGAGACATCGAGCAGGATCTGCAAGATACTGTATTATCCTAAAGTCCTGGCCTACAAAACTGACACAGTAGCAGCTTAACTTTTTTCATAAAATATTTTCTATCAGTGGGTAAATAGGGACTTAATGTAGAACTGCTGCAAGACTTCTTGGTCTGCTGTGAAAGAGCCTTCTTGGAGGTCTTCTAGAGACGGCAAGGCTGCTCCTCGAGTTTTCTATACAGCAGGTGGGTTTAGGGCAAGTAAGAAAAATGGGGAGATGGAGTTGGGCTTTTCTGCATAAAAGATGGTCAGAAAAGCTAAACAGAACATTAAGCTGGTAAACATCTTGAGAGAGATGACTCTGGTTTCCAAGCTAGCTTTCTGATCAGGAATGAGGGTGGTTAAGCCCCTTTTCTCTGTCCCTGGAGCACCAGGGTCAGCCCGGCACTAACTCAGATCATTCGTGGCTCAGCTACACCAGGTGCTAAACCCAAAGCTCATCATCAACGTCCCCCTCCTCCAAAAGCAGATTCCAGTGCTAAACTTGGCATAGAGAGTTCATTCAAAGCTTGCCAAGGTCCAAACGGATCCACTTTGTTTTCCAATTGATTTAGGGTGAAGGATTAGGGGTTTGTGAACACAGATGATTCGGCCTTTGATGTTGCTGCACAGTAATGTATGTTGATAAATATTTGATTTTGAGCAACGTTAACTAATACCTGCATGGTCTGGATTAGCTAATGTCATTTAGTGCATTTAATTTTGGAACAGTTTCTTTTTAAACAGTAAAATCTTTTTGTTGTTCAAGATTAATGGAAAGAAAGCAAATAAAATACTGCAAATAAACATATTGGGTTTTTGAAAGTGCATGGAGTTACTGCATAGGAAGAAATATTGATTTTATTTCTTTTCAATTTAATGAGATGATAGCAAAAGAGAAAACTAAGGAAGAAATGTAAAGAAACTCTAGTGTGAAACAGATTCAGATTAGTGGGATTACTGGAGATCTAAATGATCTTCTCTACTCCAACGATAACAGTTCAATTGGTAATGTATGAAAAAGTATTTTACTGGAGTGTTTGCAAATGCCTTCTAGCAATTTTAAATAATTTTAGAGGTGAAAGGAAGTGTTTTTAACAATTTGCTTACGTAGAGACATTGTATCTTTAATCCTGAGCAACGGCAAACTCTTAAAGAATGAAGACCTTTGTCAAATAAGACATAAGCAAATATGTCAAATTCTTACATATCTTTTATCTACAGTACTCCTGCACTTTTAATTATTAAAAGGGTAAACCAATTGATGTGCTAAGGAAAGAGGGAAAAGAAGGGGGGGGAATGCTGCTATAATATATAGAATAGCAACATATGAATACAAACCATTCATTAATGATATGACTGCACAGCTGGCTGGCACTTAGGAGCACCAGGGATGCTAAAAGCCTCCTTCCTCCATGGCATTCACCTTAACCAAGTGCTTTGCACTGTGCCAGCACTCAGACAAAAACAAAAAAAAAAAAAAAAAGAAAAAAAAACAAATCAACCAATTTAAAAACCTCAGCTAGACAGTATTGGGTGTTACTTTTAGTAGCTTGTCTGCCTTTATGGCCCCATCGTCTTTTTGAAGATCAGTCAGACTTGGAAAGAGGCGAAAGAAGAGAGCTGGAAGGAGAGTCCATGTACTTTCCTTGCAGTCCCTGTACATCCCGTCCATAAAGCCCAGCCCAGGGTGACATTCAACTTTTTTTTTTTTCCTCCAAGTCCTGCCTGTAGAAATGCAGCAACTTATTGACTGTTTTTTTTCCATTCCCTCCAAGCTCCTACTTCATTCCTTGGAGGATTCCACCTTCAAGCACATTTCACAGCACTGGTCACCTCCGAACAGCCCTTCCCCATCACGCTGGGTCCCCAAACTGCTGCCAGAGGCCCCTCGCCCGCCCTGGCTTTGGGAGGCTTTGCTGAACAGCGCTGTTTTGTTTCCAACCCACAAGAGGCCACACAGACCCGCCGGCTTCGAGGCAGCGCTACAGGCTCCCAAGAAGGGATCTGACATTCCCTTTTGTTCTCATTTCTATAGCATTTGCTCCTTCAAGAAGGTTATTTGAAGTAGCTGGTACTGACATTTAGCTAAATGTGAAATATGAATTGGCATAACTGTTCATAGGTAGTGATGCAATGCTGGGCAGGATGTCCCACTGGAGGGCCACTGGCCAGAGCATGCGTAATGTGTGATCCTTGTTTCAAAGCTGGCCTTGCTTTTCTCCCTCACCCACACTAATTAACCCTCAAGCCCCAGCAAAGAGATGCTATGTTTTATCTCAAAGCAGATTTTCCTGATCCTGTCCTCAATCCCAAACCAGAGAGACCTTCCATCTCCCTCTAGCAAAGCAGATACAACTTGCTGAAGAAGAAAGAAGTTATGTGACCAAAAGGAAATGGGAATCTCTTTTTCTGTTCCTATTGCAAAAATTTTCCCAAAATTCCCCATGTATAATTAGCTCACTGGGGAAAACAAACAAAGAGAAGACAAAAAAAAAAAAAAGCTATTTCCAGAAAAGAAAAGGCAAATTAGCTGCACAAGCCATTGCTACACTCCCTGAAGCTCCCCATGGACAAAGAAAGCAGAACTCCTGGGAACAGACACTCCACATCATCTCCCAAGGACTTGGCCCTTCTGGTTCAGCAGTTGCTGGAGACACTGGACCAGCCTTGACATTTACTTCTAAGCGTCCAGTAGCCCTCACTGCTGCACTTAAGGGCCACTGTTAGTGGCTCTCCCATTTTTAACCTTTTTTATTTGGAAATGGGATGCCTGGGCTTTTTTTAGAGCACTTCCATGCTCTCCTGGATGCTTCAGCACCCAGACATCCTAGACAAATCCCATACTCCTCACCCACGGGTTGACCACGTTGCTCATAGGCAGACACCCAGCTCTTCCAAGAAGCATCAAGATCCATTTTATACCTTTCACTCACTTCACACCTGTTCTGTAAAATTCACATTGATCCAAAATACCAGATTTGTGCAATAAGGCTAATAAACCTGAAGAAGTGTCAGACTTTCCACAGGCATCTCCACAAAATTTCCTTCACCGATGATTACCGTGGCACTGATGCCCTTACACCACTGCATAAGCAGAAAACCCCACCTCTGGGTGTGCCTACAGCCTCAGCCATTTAAATCAGCCTGTGATAATACGTAATAGAAGACAAAAATTATCAATGCCATACACATTTCAGAGCAACTTAGATGCTAAGGAGAGGCTGCACATCTACTGGGCACATCAGTATCCACCACGTTGCACCTCCCAGCCCAAAGGCCAACACAAACAAGAAGGTTTCCCAAACAAAAGCCTTTTTATCCACGTTCAGAAGGTCCCCCCAGCCAACCTCACCGTTCAGGGACTGATCTGCACCCAGCACATTCCATCCTGGAGGCAGCTTCAGGTGCCGAAATGCCAAGGCCACTTTCTCATCCAGAAACTCCACATCGGCGGCGGGCGGCCTCGAGCGGTCCAAGAACCTGGTGAAGTTCAGGGCTTGCTGGTTGCCGGCGCACGTGGCTAGAAACTGTGCTGCATCGTAGGCTTCGTCCTGAATAAACTGGAAACTCTCTTCGGCCACAACCAGAACTGGATGCCCTTCCTTAGAGGCACAAAGCGCCACCTTCACGGTCTCACAGCAGTCATGGCCTGCAAACCAAAACAGAGATATTGGGGTAAAAGGGAGAAGTTGACTAGGCTGAAGAGCAGCAGGTCCATAAAACTCCTCATAGGTGTTTGCTTTACATTAAATGACTTACTGAGTTACAGCTGTTACTTAAATGCATACTTAGGAACTTTACAC
>JAUBOD010000318.1:82712-94149 GCA_032353885.1 Nothura maculosa | reverse complement strand
GTTTAGGCCATTCCAGATGAGTTTGTACTGAAGCAGATAAGGAACGCTCACATATTTTTGTCTGAGCTATGGAAAGAGCCCATTCCAGCTGGCAGGCAACATCTCGATCTGCTACAGCAAAACCCAGCAGCAACGACCAGGCTACATGCCCATAGTAACAAGGTTTAAAAACACTGCAAATAAGATATCTCTGGAAAGAACAAGATCATCATTACAAGATAGATTTTAATACCATTTAATAATCTTTAAAATTATCCAAGTTGCATTGATTTGCTCCAAGTCAGAATTTAGCAGGGAATATATGAAATCATGATGGAGACTGCACAGCTGATCTGGGCGCCTGCTCCACTGATTCACTTTCCTCCTCGTGGGCCAGTTTTTCCCTATATCCAGTTTGAACCCATCTCCTCCCAATTCATGACCCTTATCCCACACCCTCCCATCAGGTAACACCATGAAGAGCTCTCCTCATTGACCCTCCTGAGTCCTGGCGATTGCTGTGTGTGCTCCAAGGCTGCCATTGCTCCAGGCTGCCCAAGCCCGGCTCCTTCAGCCTCTCCTCTGTGGTCTTCCAGCCTCAACCATTATACTCTGCTGCTCAACTCACCAGAATCTCTCCTGCTTGGGGAAAGATGCCCAAACCTACACACAATGTTCTAGATGTGCTCTGGTGAGCATGGCATTGAGGGGGACTGTTGCCCACCTTAGTCCTCTGGCTGCAATCCTGTCCATCCAGCCCAAGATGCTGTTGGTCATAACACCAGCTCAGGTTCAGCTTGCTCTCCATCAAGCCACCTGGATATTTTTAAAGCTCTCTCTTTTATAAAAGCACAACATAATCATTTTTTCTTCCTTACAGATTTGTATAATTACTTATTAGTATATTAACTGCAAGAGACTTCACCACATCATTCCACAGGTAGCAGTGCCAGGGTAAACCTCGAGCCTGGGAGTTAAAGCCTGATAGAGAAAAGTCAATTATCCAGCAGAATGCAAAATCTAATATTTGAATCTAATATTTTAATTTAAAAATACTCTAAGGAAAAGCTGTTCCCATGAATTTACAATCAGATATCCTTTCTTTTATTTTATTATACAGAAATAAAACCTTCCTTTTGAACAGAAACCTTTCTCCTTTAGAGCAAATATTCCAGAATAGAGAATTTTCATATACTGTGAAAATTTAGGAGGTATTCTGACAGCTCGTATTTCCATTTCATTTTCTTTAATTTCTTGCCTAAAACCACATTATGCTGTTATGATTAAAAAATAGAAGTGATCTCCTTTGAAAGCTTTGCTAAAACTTTCTATTTAATTTTGGCAGCAAACTTAATCAATTCATTTCCCTTTCTGCTTCTTACACGTCCACACATCACCAATACGTTCAGACTTCTGCTGACAAAAGTCAAGAAAAAAAAAGTTTCTGTTTTCACACAAGTTTTAACAGAATTAAAGTTGCCCTTTTAACCCCAGCACTTCAGATGAAGCCTGCTGAGGATCATAAGAAACTTTGAAGACTTGGGATAAGGCTGTTCCTTCATGTACCTGCCATTGAGAAGCTCATGTGCTCCTCAGGCCATGCACCACTTTGCAAAGCAAAGGAAAGCAGCTCCACGCTGCAAGGGAAGGACCAGCTTTGGGCTCAAAGCTGTTTGCACAGTTTAGTTCCCTTCTGTAACTACGCAGTCCTCGCTAATTGCCCAGGCTAGGATGTTTAAACAAGGGCTGGTCTCCCACACACTGTCTCTTGTTCATGGCTAATCCTGCAGTGAGGTCAAATAACGCTCGCTATGAGTCACCACAAGCATTTCCAAGGCAACTGGCTGAATATACAATGTAAACACATGATTACAGATGCACTGTTCAGGAAGGAGGAGGAGGAAGAGCTGGGCTGAAAGAAGTCATGCTCTTATTAAAAGGAGAATAGCTAGTGCTGAACTAACACCAGACAAACATCTGTCTCATCAAACAGCAGGATAAAATGATTTGTTTTCTTCCACTTGCTTCATCCCACAGCCCCCTTCATCATTTTTTTTTCCCCGCTTCAGAGATAGTATCTCTAAAATGAAATAAGAAAACAGATGATGATGTGATACAAACAGTTGTTTTAAAATATATATATAAGATAGGTGTAGCCTCTGCCCTCATATGGCAGTTCTGGAGAGTGCCTGTTGACTGTCAGGAATGGGGCACTTGAGTGAGGTCCAGTTACATTTGTCCTTGATATAAGTTGCATTTTGGGATGGGAATTATCTCTCCATGGCATCTCACTCCACCTAGTCATGGATCAAAACAAAACACCCATTAAAAACAAAAGAAAACTAGAGAGTAATTATCTGCCTTCCCTTTGAAAGGGAAGTGAAGTCAGACTCCAGTTACTGCTACCAATATTGCCAAGAGGAGATAGAGGGAACCCTCCCTGTGACTCAGCTCTGCTCGGGACCCACGGGGCAGCTCAAGCCAGGCTCTCTGCCTACGGCTGCGGGTCCAGGTTTTGCAGCTCACATCTCTACCCAAGCAGTGCCCGGTGCTGCGAGGAGGATGTTAGGCTAAGAGATGGTTGGAAAGCATTGCTTGCACGGAAATCCCACGAAGGATGCCGGTTCCTTTGCAGACTGAGAGCGAACAGAGAAGCTTTTCAGTTCCTTTCCTGGCAGTTCAGTCATTCCTGTCCCACGGGGAGGTGAGGTCATGGCAGCCGATGCTGTCAGAGCTGCCGCGTGTCCCGCGCGCATGACACAGAAGCAGGCCAAGAGCTACCAGCTCGCCCGCTCTTCTGGGAGAGGATAATCACTAACTGCATTGATTGCGCTGGGTTCCAGTAATCAGAAGCTGTGAAAAGGCTTCTCTTCCCAAGCAATTTCAACAGCCCCAGCAGCATAAAGAGAGACGGAAGTGCGCAAGTAGGACGGCCAACTTCTAGGCTCTAATCACTGGGAGGAAGCACCATATTTCAACAGCAAGTTCTTCACACCAAACTATATTTAAAATACATCTCTCATAAAACAATAGCTACCAGAGATAGATTTTAAAAAAGAAATACTCAATTGCATTAGCTCTACTGTATATATGAAAGCATTGGACATTTTTCTCACACTAATATCCATGTCAGAATGAAAGGTTAACAGTGAGGAACACAGGCTGGAATATTCTCATTCCCAGAGTCCTGAAGTCACCAAAGGAAAATGCTGGGCAGATTTTTTCTTGTTTTGAGAACTGCACAAAGCCATAAAAAGAGCGGTGGGTGAAAAGTCACCCCATCTGAATGGTCTGTGCTGGGGGGAAGGCACCAAGTACCACACACCATTTGTTCTGCAAGAGTTTCAGAGATGCTATTACTGCTCTGAACTGCAGGGCAAGGCACGGGGCAAAAGGGCTGTGTTTCAACAGCAATGGTAACAAACCCCTCTCCTCAAGTTAAATAGCTCCCAGGTGACACCAGAAATTCCAGGTTGGATATGACTTGAACAGCAGCATCTTGAACCTTGCAAACATGGCTGCTCTTTTCTGGCTTGTATTTAGAAGTTGTTTTACAATACGCAAACATAATCTGCTATTTTCAATCATAAAATTCTCTCTATATTAAATATTTGTTATTTCACAGTCACATAAAACTGGCAAAATCTGAAAGGCAACAGCAATCATCCAAACTACACGTTATTTTTTCACTGGATGTGTACATGAGGAAAAAATGACCAAGACAACACTGCATTTAAGGCTACTTGAATTAACCAAATCTCATACAGTTGTACATTGTTTGGCAAAGAAAGGCAAGCACTTACCAGGAGCAATTGTCTCCAAACTGCCCGGATTAATCTTTCTGGTGCTGGTGCAGTGCTGAACGGTTGAGCCAGTAAATATCAAGTAAAATACTACATCATCCTCAACTTTATCTTCCTCAGTCAGCTGCACTGTAATTACACAGTCACCCTAGGAGAAAGGAGAAAAACAAAAAGTTAGGGTACGTTTGCAAGGCCTGCATTGCGGAAAATAAAACCTCTCTGACTCCAAGGTTCCTGCTTCTTTCACATAGTTATTTCACAGACTCATTTCACATGGTTTGGTCTGATTTTAAGAATGCAAATCCTCATTGGGACCTTCTCAGGGAGACTGTATACAAAGCATTATAGCCAGCACGCCATCCAGGCAGCATGGTGAGCAGAGCTCTGGAAGGAGATATCCAGAAGTCTCAAGGACAACCTCAAAATAACACAAACTTATCATGGTCAAAGCATATTAGCACCTAGCATTTTCCTATAAACATGAACGTATACCCACACATAATTATATACATACACACATCTACCTATTCTCCACATGTGGGTAGCATATAATAAAGCAGGAATAAGCAACCTCTAATTGCTTCTGTCTTCAGAGATTTGAATAAGCCAATTCATTATTTACTTCTTGTTTGAACGTCCACCTTTGCCAAGTTAGCCACTAAGCTTATAGTTTCAGTGGACCTAATGCAATTACTGAACACATTTTGTCCTCAATCTGCAAATCCACTGAGCTAAAAAAAGCTTCATTTCTGTTGAGACTTTCTCCTGTTTCTTCTTCAGAGAAAAGAATGTGGACAACTAGGATGTAGCAGGCTGCAACAGCCAGGCTATGTGCAATAGTGACTCCAAAAATCACCCAGGGCAGCACTCCTATCAACACACAGTTTAGACCTGCATATGGCATGAACAGACTACCTACTATTAGAACCAAAACTTGGGTTTCAGCGAGCTCTGTGCTCGCATGCACGTGCAGAAAGCACATTCCATGTTATCCCACATAGTGCAACGACGTTTCCCAAATCATCACAGACACGTTCGCATCCTCCCTGCATGCAGCACACACAGCGCTAAGTAGAAATGTTCAGCCAAAAGGAGATAAATGGTAGATTTTTCTTCTTACACATCATAACCAAGAGCTTTTCAAATCCTGCCTGTGTAAGAAGAAAAATCTGATGCTGACATGATATAGTAAATACATGGGCAATCTGTAAAGCTGCACGAGAGGAGCAGCATCCCCCAATGCAGACCTGCTATGGGGAAGGGAATACGAGACAGATGCTTTGCAGTGACAGCTGCACTAAGAGGAGGATGTTCATTTGCTCTCCCAACCCACCAGCTATGTGCCTGAAGAAGAATTATATTAACCACAAGACACTGAGAACAACAGACTATGTTGTGATGTTGTGACCTTCTGCTCCTTTTCTATCAAGATCAAAACCAGTTGGATGTCCCAGTTTTATGCTGCAGCTGTGTTAGTCAGCCCCCTGCCACCATAGAGCATATGGTTAATGCTGAAAATCTGGAAAACATTTTTTTAGTGAATTATGTAATTCTGATTTGCAAATCCAATAAAATAAGCATGTCATTTCATTTAAAACCTGTTCCTTAAGATCATTCAGTTTATTCCCTTTGTCAAAGCTAATTATTGAATTAAAAAAAAATCTCAAGAGGTCCAGGTCCAGCCAGCATCATTTCCCATGCTCCCTGTCAGGGCTCTTCCTGTTCTCCGATGACTCCTTCACTTCAGCACAGCTGCCTTCTCCAAGTTCTTGCCTTGTTCTCCTGCTCCTTGATTTGCTCCATCCACCCACTCCCAATCTTGGCACATCCCAGCAGACAAGGGATGACCTCCTACCAGACCTGAGGGAACTGGATCTCCACCATCCTATGTATCTCCTACCCACCACTTTTTGAGTATCCCTTGTGGTGGCCTTCGCTTTAGGGAAGTCCTCCAGTGCTCTAAGACCTCAACTCATCCTCACAAGGGAAACAAATGCTCCTTTAGCGCGTGCAATTCTGTCCAAAAATTCAGAAGGGAACAGAACAGAACGCATGCCAGCCACGACTTCTACATGAGAAATTTTATCTGCTCTGTCTGGTACCATTTGCCAAGGACAGAGTTACACCGAGTATGGTTTTTGATAGAAACAGAGTTTTTTTTTCAGCATGGTACCCAGCCAGCCTCCAGCCTTAAAAAAACAATAATAGGTCAATCATACCACATAAAAAGAAAGTCATGAATCAAAAAGAGAAAAATGGACCAGAGAAGCTATTTTACATTTCCAGCTGCACAGATACAAACATAAATCCAGGAAAGTTATCACATGATAATATTTGACTAGACTTCCAGCTGTGGACAAAGGAGCCGTGTAGCAAAAGTATATATGGTGTACACTCTGTGCTAAAATAAAAACAGGTGCAAAAAAAGTTAAGCTTTAAATTCAAGTATGACCAGTTTGCACGCTGAGCTGAAAGCTAAATATTACATTCCAAGCAAATGGATCCAGTTTTGAGCAGATTCTCAAAAACAAAGCTCAGTTTTAACATCAAAAAAAAAAAAGTGCAATGGTTTCTGTTTTTGTTCGAACTGTTCCTCCCTGAAGGCATCAACCTACAAAATACTTAAATCTACTTAAAATGTGGACATCTAGACGTCTAGGGCCACTCCTCAACAGTGCTGACTGCTTAAAACAATATTTGTTAAATGATTTCTTTTTTAAAAAAACTCAGAATTTAAGCACAGCTAGCCCAATTCTCATGACAGTCAGTCTGCAGCATACATTTGAAAAGACACTTGTCTATACATGTGGCAAGTCCTTTGCCAATGTAACATTTGATTTCATGGAAAACCAATTTATTTTTCAGCACTGCTGCAAGAGATAATATATATATTTAGTCATTAATCACAAAAAAAAGAATAAAAATAGCGCACTGCCTGTATAAACACATGCAAGCACCCTCTGCACCAGAGGTTCCACATAACTCAAGGTTTGTCTAAACTAGGACTTAAAAGGAGGTGGTTGAACTTCCACCATGGGTAACATGAGTTTAGCCCTAGTAAACTGCATGTTTAAGTCTAGCAGAAACACGAATTATCACCAAGTAACCAAAGTTCTTCAGCTTTATCTCCATAGCTCCTCATGGAGACACATTTCACCACCTCTTAGGGGAGCAAAGACTGACTACAATAGGTCAGCACAGATAGATAGATAGATATAAAATTAATATTTGAAGCTGTCTTCATACATCATTAGCAAGACAAAGGACGTACTATTGCTAGGCTATAGTAAGTACTATATCTTCTGAGCTAGCTCTTATCTCTACCACGCATGGCATAACTCACTGTATAAAATGATCTGAGATGCCAGAATAAGAGGAAAAATGACAAAGCACTAAATAAGAAAAGTCCTTCACTTTTACTCCCCAGTCTTTAACAATTCTGCTGCTCACTGCCAACTTTAAAAGCAGAGAATGTTGCACTGAAACTGCGCATCTATTTGAAAAGGAAATAATGTGCAGAAGAAACCCCTTTCAAACATTAATGCAGCTAAAGAAAATAAGTTACAAACACAGTCAAATTCCTTCAACCCACATAGAAGAGTTTCCAATATCACTATTGCAACTCAGCCTCCAAAAACATTTTAATTGAAGTATGTTTACCTTTATTCCTTTAATATTACCCAAATGTCATCTGTTCAGTATCACTGCCACACAAGGTGGTTATTATAACCTCTCTTTCATCCTGATGGTTAGAAATGGAAGGCTAGTCTGCCAATATCCCCTTGGTGAAAGTACAGATAGATCAAAGCAATTCTCTGGAATGCTCCAACAAATAAGAATAATTTAATTTCAAAACTAGTTTGGATTGACTAGTATTTGCTTGGCTTGGAGCCCATTGGAAATGAAAACATTCCATTTTTGTCCATTCATGAAAAAGGTCGCCTTCATTTTCTTCTAAAAATCCATGAAAAGGCATTTCAGATAGCTGTAAAATGATGTAAAGAATGTAGATGCTGCTCCTTACTGTAAATGCCTTCCCTTTCTCAAATCAGATGGAGAAAACCTACGACCTGCCTCATTAAGTGACTAATACCCTGGAAAAGGCAGTCCTAATTTGGGACTTCAAACTACCACACAGCAATTCAGAGTATGTTTTAAGAGTGGCACAACTCTAGATGTAGTTATTGCTTCCAAGAAAAGTTTTTAGGGGGAAAAAACAACCCACCAGCCATTAGTTCAGCAGAACTGGGATATTGCTGCAAGGCATTTGCTTTTCAACTGCTCCATTTACGGGAACTGCAGGTAGACAAAGTACAAGCAGCAGAGAAACTGGAGAAACCACCTTTTCTGAGACATGGTATTTGTGTCCATAAAGGTGCAAGATTTGGCTTCCAAGGATGTTTACAGCTGATTTCACTTCCAAATGACAGTGAAGCTTATAGAATCTTTAAACACAAAAGTATCAAGATTACTTTGTTATTCATTAGTTCAGAACAGCGTTTACTTTCTAAAATGTGGTAATTGTTTTAAGCATGTAAAGACATTTTTCCGTCCCGCTTTGGGCTCTGGAAATCTGCTTTATGAGAAATCAGTCATGCTGGATCCTGCAAAATGGCAGCACAAGGACGGCCCTTGCAAACCCACACATTCAAGACCTTAGCTGAGAAATGTTTCTCTGGCAAGGTTACGGTTTCCCTAGGGAATAGCAGCTCTACAAGCTACCAGTTGTTTACCTAAGATAGACTAGGCAGGGAACATACCCTTAATCTGCTGGTAATGAACTTCCAAGTTTCTACAAAAAAGGCAAGCTATATTTTTATACATGAAGCACGTGATTTCTAAAATGTTTTTTCTCATGGTTCCTATTGGGAGTTTTGAAGCATGTTATCTGACCCACTAACCACTCGCTCTGACCTCCCCACACACACAAAGGCTAAAAATACTTATGGCAACGAAGCATGTGTTGCAAAGCGATGCTGAAGCACCCCAACCTCAGGTTCACATTCTGCTTTAAATAACAACTACTAACCCTGCATTTGTTCTACATGAAAAAGTAAAACTACTGATGAGAATCATTGACACCTCTGGTTAAATCTCCAACCAGGTAACATCAATGAGCACTGCCCTGCTGAACAGAAAGTCAACTCTACAAGGGTTTAGAGATTCACTTGACAAGCAAAGAAACCTTCCTTGCAATGTATTTCCCTTGGAAGGGCTACGGCACAAGTCGGTATTCTAGTGCTTTACTAACAAGGTTGGATTAGCCTGTGGATTAGATGAGTAACTGCAACCTGTCAGTACAACAAGTTTTGTTTTGTTTCCACTGTTCATAACATGAATCAGATTCTCGTTGGGTCATTGCTTATTACATTATGCTAGGACACAAAAGAAGTATGTTTTTGAAAAAGATTTTTCAACATCTCACTACAGAAAACACCAATATTTCCCCAGGACAGATGGACAGGAGTCACCATTGTGGTTTCTTTTTATTCCTTCAAGAAATTCAGGCTCTTTTCTTTATTTTCAGATGGAGACGGACTTATTCTTACACCATCTACAGAAGCAGACACAGAATCAGGCTGACATTACAGCAGCAGACAAGTCTTCTCACATCCCGGTGCTTCAAATTTCCTCATCAATGAAATGGGAATAATGGCTAGAACCCACTCAGCATTTTCCAGCCAGACAGCTTTTAATGGAAAAGTTGGCTTTTCAATTACATTACACTTTGGAAAAGCACTCAGGATTGAGAAGAAAGAAGTTGCACAAAATCAAAGAGAAAGTCAAGATGACAGCAGCTCAACTAAGAACCACAGAATGCTCTGAAATCAGCTGGTCAGAAAATGACCATAAAGCAGCTTTTGAAACTGCAACAGAAGTCATCCCACAAGATAAGCTGCAAAATAGAGCTGTTTAGAAACTGTATATAGCTAACTGCCAGGAAAACAAACCAATTGCAACACAGATAACCAAGCCCTGGAGCCTGGACCCAATAGCCTCTTCTCACCCAAGGCTAGTGCAAAGCACGTGCATAACCCCAGCAAGAGCCACGTCTGCTGAGGACACTTGCAGGACAGTAGCATCCCCACGCAGAGCACGAGAACAATCCCACGCCAAGCACTCGTGCATGACAGGAAAATGAGGTGGGGGTTCAGGTTAAGTATTTTTAGACTAACTATTGGAGTGCTTTGGTTTCCAGAACTGACCCTTCAGAATGGGAAAGGCCTAAAACTCAGTTTTCTTCAAGTCTAAGCAGTCTAACTGGACCACTGCTACACAGGCATCAAGCATGTGCATCACTATATCTTAAAATGAAAGCAATGCTCTGTTCTTCTTTCGTAGCTACATGCTACAGTGAGACAGCAGCAGTCCCTACAGACATCCTCAACCCTGCCAATGCAGACTGATTCACAACAGCACTCGGGAGAAAAAGCGTGTCAAATTCTGCTCGTTTTGCAGAGCGCTGAGCCCCAGAAACAAAGGTGCTGCTGTGAAACACACCCAAACACGAGCAGCTCTAGAAATCCCTGCTCATATGGAGATATCCCCCTTGATAAAGGCAATGACCTGGGTCAGGAGTGTAAGGGAAGATGGATGTCATTCTGCTGCGGTGTTGCAATCTCCTGCAGATAAGACCTCCAGGGAAAGGCTCCAGAAATAAAAGAGCAGGGCAAGCTGCCAAGTTTGGGATAGGGTTGGGTCCTTTTTCATCGGGAATGACTTCAAACTCCTTGATCTTAAAGGAGGAGCATGAGGCAGAGATATTTTATGGGATTTTTTTGTTTGTTTGTTCATAAAAACAAATTGCACAGGAAGACAACTAGGACGACTCCAAAGTTTTGTTTTAAAGTCCCCAAGTCTATTTTATTTCCCTTTTAAATTAATGACAGTGCTCTTTCCACCAGCAAAAGCCTTCAGGTTAGGTGCATCTGGACTGAGCATCTCTTGAATGAAAAAGGGCAGATTTTGCAATCCAATCTCTCGCCTCTAGGAGAAGGCAAACAAAGACTATCACTTTTTGCCCTTAGGCCACAAAAAGGCAGGATGATGGCCAATGTTTTGGTGTCAGCCCACACAGCAAACAGTGGTGATACAGTCCATGCTTCCTTAGCGCTGCACTGAGCCAACAAATCTCCTGTTCCAGTGTTAACTTCATGGTCATCTGACCAGTGCACAGAGTTAAATATGCAAACTAACTCCTACATAACTCCCTCTTCCTTCTTCCCACCACTTTCTCTCCCCAAAGGTGAAAAAGAATTTGGTCTAAAAATAAATTTAGCTTAGCGCTCTGAGAGATAAAAGTTTGACACATGGGCAAAATATGCACACAAAGTCAAAAGACCACATAGCTAGGACTCTTTGGCTAAGAGGAATATGTGGGAAACCATTCAGACCTATGATAAATATAGCAGTCATATATGTTCAGCTCTTCATTATCAGTGCCAAGGGAATAGCAGCAGTTAGATATCAGATAGAGAATATATGGACATGATGGGTACTGTTGCTTCCAGCCTCAAGCTGGCTCCCACAGATCCACCCGAGTGCTTCCCATGCTGAAAAGGCAGCTGTGGCCACATCTGATTTGACTGTCTACAGAACCAACTTAGTTATCACCCATTTATTAGGCTTTGATTACTCTCAGTCTCACGGCTATC
>JAUBOD010000318.1:31315-45522 GCA_032353885.1 Nothura maculosa | reverse complement strand
GGAAAATTACTCTTTACTACCATGTCTAGCACCAATATTTCTTCCAAACCTAGGGCTCTAGGTAGCAATTGTGCAACGAGACCAAATCCTTGCCTGGACAAGTTTATTTGCTATATGTTTTTAATAATATATACTTTTAAAAAAATCACTATAGCACAGAAGCTAAGCCTAAACAAAATCTGGAAAGCATCAACTTTTTCCCCATTATCCTCAAGAGCAGGTAAATCTCAGTTTGCACAGTTATTGGTACCAACCTTCCCACATCACGTATCTGTTTGAAAACAAATTCAACTGGTACAAATTATTGCATAAAGAGGCACAAAGTACAAAGTGCCATATTTATACATACCTCCCATCTTCTGCCTGTGGAACAGAACTCCTGAACTCTCCAAGCAGTCCTACTCTTACCAGGCAAAAAATTGTGCAGTGAGATCAGCAACTTCCCAACTCACTGTCTGGCCTTGAGATGCCAAAGACCCTGTGCATCACCAGGGCTTAGGGAAGAAGTTTGAAGAAAAGGGCAAAGAGTCGAGGTTGTTCATGCAGAACATAGTCCTGTTTCTGCAGAGGGCTGCTCGAATCACCAAATACATTCCCTCCTTTCACAAAAGTCCAATTCAGCCCTAAATAGATGATTGGATAGAAGGCAAAATATATCCCTGATTTAACTTTGGAGGGGTAGCCGACAGTATAAGCAAGCTTTGTCTTAAGAGGTCAAGTGGATCATTGCTCTTCAGAACCCCCAAGCTACAGCACGGAGCACTTGGTTCATCCCATGCTACATCATCACCAAATTTAAGGAAAAAATAGATGCAGTCAACTCCAGCAATATATCCCTGTACAAGTGGTCTCTGTGCTATTATATAACAATTATTTATTCCTTGCTTCCTTGGCTATTGTGCATTTAAAATATCACCAACATATCTTTTCAGCCTGTGCTGCACACAGGCCAAGAGCAATGGAGCTGCTTCACACATTGGAATAAAGAGCAGCAACTTACTCCATTGAGTAGCAGCAACGTACTCCTTTGGTTTTAAGTAGAGCATATTTAAAGCATAGCATATTAAAAAGCCAGATTAAACAAAACTGGTTTGTTGGGTGGACCAAGGTCAGGTGATATATAAATGGCCTGCAATCTTAACAGATTTTTTCCATGGCATTGCAAGGGTTTGAGTAGTTTATCTTAGTGTGTAAAGGCAGGAGGCCACAAGTGAGCTAACATTCCAACAAAAAATGTTTCAACTCACTCAACTTATCCCAGGTTTTTGTATTTCTGCATGCAAACAGAGAGCAGCAAATGTTTATGCCTCCATTTCCCCAAGCGTTACTGTTTTACACTCCTGTAGCTAAGGCAACCAGGCTAGGCCGAGCAGCTCGGTGCCTTTTAGAAAGATTAACTTCTTAAACCGACATAAATGGCACAGGTTCAGCTATAGCCAGCTAAGGTGAACGAAAGCAGCATAACTCAGGGAATGAGATGGGGGAAAGCACAGAGAGAGATCAAATAACCCCGTCACGGAGCCGATCTCTCCAGCTCAAATTCCACTCACAGCGGGGTCAGCGTGAAGTTTATTAGGCTACACGAGGTTGGTTTTGTTTGCGGGATGTCCTTCCTCACTAAACAAACTGCTGCAGAAAAGGAAAAAAAGGAAAACAAAAAGAAAAAGGTGACAACTAATAATGGACTGGAAAGGGACAGCAAGTGCTAAGGGCAGCCAGGGCAGGGCTGGAGCTGCTGGCAACTTCACATTGTTATCAGAAGCTTGAAAAACCCTTTTAATTAGCTAAAAAGCAAATCTTGCAAGGCCCACTGCACCTTGAGCTCAACCTACCGCTGCGAAGACAATGGCAGCTCGAGTTTAGATCTTCCAAAAGACTCAAAGAATCCTTGGGATGGTGGGTACCACAAATATGAAACTGCATTATAACATATGCATTTAACAAATGCTAACCTAGTTTAGCAATAACTGTACAACTGACTGGCATGTTCCTTTCTTTTCCTCTTCCACCCCTGGGAAAAGACATGAAATACAAGTTTTGGTGCAGTAGGCAAACGCTGCTAGCAACTGAAACCACTTAACACCATCAGATTTATTCCCCTTTCCCTTCCCCTCATTTTTACTTTAATAAAACCTGTACAAACTGACCCAGAAAGTTTCCAGCATAATTTTTCCCTCCATTGCTCGAGGGAACATACACCTAGTTTAGCATTAAGTGCAACTCAATATGCATCCTGGGCCATAAATATCCAAGAACACAACACAGAGAGAAGCAGCAGACTTAACAGTTTATAAGCCTTGCACCACATTCATTAGCTTCTGGTGAAGCAAAACAATATTATTTCTATATTATCCAGGTTGCTCGCAATGCTTTTGCATCTCACAAAGGCAATGGCCCAGTGCCGGTCTGGAGCACACAGGATCTCAAGGAGTACCATTCACGCATATTGTCGGTGACAAGCCAAACACTTCAAATTTCACCCAGAAAGCCTCATGCTCCTGTAACTCAGCTCTCCTCCATTTCACATCGTTCAAAGTGTGACCAACATTAGAAGGGCCGATCAAATTCCTTGCTTTCTCCACGCTTGAACCGAGGCCTTGCCTCAGCGCAGGGAACTAAACCAAGTTACATGATCCTTTTCATTTTTCTCCTTTTTTTCAGAGGACTTGGGCTGCAAGCCCTTGCATTGGTGCCTCCCATAACAGTGGACACCTGTCCCAGGAAGCCCCACTTTGGGTAGAGCTTGCAGTTAATCCATCCTTAAGAGAGGCAGTCAATGTCTGGATAGAGGGCCTGCCACTAAACTTCTGTCGGCCACACATATCAAACCTCTTCAAGAGTTTGATGAACTCTTCCAGGCAGATCTTCCCTAAAGCTCCCCAAAAAGGGATAAGGGACAAAGAAGGGACCTCCTTCTTTGAAGGTCTCTTCCTTCTCTGGAGGTCTTCAAAACCCACTTGGATGCAGCCCTGTGCCACGTGCTCTAGGTGACCCTGCGTGTGCAGGGGGAGTGGGCCAGATGACCTCTGAGGTCCCTTCTAATCTTAAACATTCTACGATTCTACGACACATGCATTAATCCATAGTCAAAAAGTGGGCAGAGAAAGGACTGACAACTTTGATCAAATGGAAGGAGTGAACAAGGAGGGGATGTGATCAGGAAAGACATCCTTGACTCAACTAAGCAGCTCTGCAGTAAGCTCTAGAAGCCTCAATACCTCAGACCATACACTCATAGTCACAATCGTGTTTTATAATCCTACACCCTTCTAAAGCACTTCAAGTGTGCTGTAAATGTTAATTAAGTGGTAATATCCACAAATAAAATGCATAAGGAGAAACAGCAATCAAGCTTAATATTTAACAATATAATAACTTGTGTAACAAAAATTAATTTTAAGGGGCATATCTATACATCTCTTTTCCCTGTCCCAAGGAATCAAAGCCATATCCTACAGCCAAGCAGCACAGCCCTCTCTGAAAGAAGCCAATGTTCAGTATTTGAAATGAGTCTCGTTATTCAGCGCGCGACCTGATGCTTTGCACATGGCAAACCAGCCAGCCCCAGCCATCTCCTCAAGCCATTCCTTGTCTGCCAGCCAACCCCAAGGCACAAGCAAACCGTACAAATGTAGCAGGGACACGTGCTCGTATACTGTGATTTTGTACTCAAATTGTATGCACCATCTGAAGAGTTTTGACTGCACCAATTATCTTCAGCAACGTCAGCTTCAAGTCTGTGTTTGGCAACTCCAATGTCCCTTTAAAAAGTGGGCTCCAAGTCCCTTTAAAATCGCCTTTATTAGGGCAACTATATTTGCCAACTTTAACACACTGCTGCTCTTTCTCAGCTGCCTAATTTCACATTCACCTTTACATGCAGTTTCAAAGGAGGCAAAAAGTCATCAGAGCGAGTGAAATGTGATGCTTAGCATCAAGGCTTATGTGAAAACACTTTACAATACTAGCTCAGGGCCAAGGATCATGAATTTACCCTTTAATATAGGAGAATTACAGAAAGAAAAGAAGGAAACCTAGGCAGAGCTTTGAAATACAATCTATTTCTGCTTCATCAAGGCTACTGGGGAAAAGCAGATGTGAAGGTACACTTAACATTTATCCAGGGGAATGCCAAAGCCTGCATGGGCCAAATCAAACTTATTCTATGCAGTGACAGACACTGAAACACAGCAACATTACCCCTTCAACATTAAGAAAACATGTTGGGTACAGAGCATTTTTCGGTCTCTGAAATCCTGCCAAGTCATAATCGTTTCATGGGGACACTGGAAAGGACATTGATCACAGAGTCTTATAGCTGTAAAGGCTTTATATGTCACCACCACATATTGAACAAGAGGAAAAATAGCCCTTGCCCCTCACACATCTGCAAACATATAATTTTTGAAAATAAGATGAACTAAATGTGAAACACTTCCAGTCTGTGAAGATGTTTAGTTCAGTTCTGGGATTATGGGCTGAATACAGGCCTTGAAAGACTATGAAAACCACTAGCTAGACTGAAATTCCTTGAAGATGAAATTTAATATTTGATATACTGGAAAAATATTAGATGTTTGGTAAACACAGCTAGAGAGCCAGAGGTGACCTTATTACCAAGAGCACTGTATTTTCTTCCCATTCCCTCACCACTTTCATCAGCATCTGCTGGCTCCAACTCCAAAATTTTATTTTTCATGAAGTTGTTATTGATGCAAAGAAATACAATTCATCTGGAAGTACGTGACTGCTGGCAGTCTGACAAGTACTTAGTAATTTTGTTGTTGTATGTAATGTGACAGTAAGAACTTAAACCGGGTTGGGAAGCTTTATCAAAACTCAAGGGCTTCTTACTTTCCTTCTTAATCAACGCTCTAGTGAAATCTAATATCCAAGCACAGAGTTTTCTCTACAGCATCAGAGTTTTAGAATTATTCATTCCTACAATCTGGCCCTCTCCAAGACTGCGCAACATAATCCAGGCTTAACCATGCCAGTGTAAAGGCTTCTATGTGGAGTCCTCTGTATTGAGCCAAGTTGGATGCCAACGATGCTGCAAGCAAAGGACTTACTACTTAACTAATTCATTCTAGCTGCCTCCTTTAACTGTCTACTTATTCTGTAGCTCTAAAACTCAAACTTATATCCATTGCAAAACTTATCTATCCTATCGCTCACACAGATTCAAAAGGGATATGAATTTGGCTCACAATGCCTTTATTAAAGAAATGGACAAAAAGTATGAACTCTATATCCAAGTAGGAGGCCTTAAAAGTTCCCAGGCTAGGGACCTTAACGTTCTTTGTAAATCATCCTGATTATGTTTATTTATATGATGACAAATATTAGTTTTAAATTTATACTCATTGCTTTATAAGACTTCTCCAATCCTATCGGGATGAAAAAAGCTTATACTAAACAAAACCGTTTGTTTATGCTACTAGGACATCTAATAGGAAATACACAGAAGCCCACAAGTTCAAAGTAGGACAAAATTACAGCATATCTTTCTGGAAAGGACTGCTAATACTTGCTCCTAAGAGGCCACAAAGGCCACGTGCAGATCACAAGGCCTGAAATATCAACTTGAGAGAAGTTGGTTTGCAGAACCTCTCAATCCACTGAAAATGTCATATGTGTACTAGGCCCATAAAAACAAACAAACAAGACATTAAAAAGCTTTTGCTTGATTTGGCAGTAATACGACATAGCCAGGAGTAATGATGCAGGAGAATCAAGGATGGGAAAAGGAGGACAAAAAAATAAAATAATAATTTTTTTTGAAAAAGTCCAGAAATATATGTGTGTTCCTACTTAACACGAGACTACTAAGAAAAAGCAAAAGTAAAGTCTTGTCTTGTTTCATTCAGAACAAAACCAGAAGATCACTACAATAAATCAGGCTTGCTCTATGCAGAGAGCAATGGTGAAATACGAGTTTAAAGAAGGCAAGGCTGGGACCTGGAGCATTTCATATGGTATTTGTGTTGGCTGTCCCATCACTCCCTTGTTAAGCAGGGTCTAAAACAAAGATATTAATTCTGATCTTCTTATTCATTTATATCTACAAACACATAAAAGTCAAAGGGTCAGTAACTGCAGAGAATCCAGCATTTAGATGAAAGTTGATTTCCGTCAGACTTGGCTGAGTGAGATTTACAAAAAAAATAGGAGGAAGGCTTGGGGATTTTTCCTGTTTTTGTTTGTTTCATTTTTATGGCTTATAAAAAGACTAAAATTAATATTCTATTATCTAAAATCCTGTTTCTATTTGTACCACTGGTAGCTACGCAACAGAAGACTATTGTGGCTTGGATCACTGCAGTACACAGAGTCTCAGAGGAAGAAGAGTTGCACAGATACCATAATGGTATCCGAATAGAAAAAACACAGAAATATAACATTTTATCTCAGGAAAAGAGAAAATTATGTTCAGGAAAGCTGAAAGTGAGTTTTAATGCTACCTAAAAATAATCACCCACACACAAATCAATTCCTGACGTAGGTACTGGAGCCGGAAAGGCAAAGAGCACTGCCACCCTTTAGAACGTTCACTCTGTCCTCTTGGAACACACAAGGATGTTTCTATAATCTGCATTTCCAGGTCCTGTGTTTTGTTTCATAGTGATTTTGCTCTTTGCATCATGAGTACTGTTCTGTGCTTGTACAATAACTACCATAGCAAAGCCCTTGTCTACAATGGATGTTCTTTTGTGCTAGGACCACAAACAGAAATTGCACTAAATAAGGATTTAAAATTACACATACTCAGACTTCCTCAGCATATTTCACATGCCCTCTTGCTTAGCAAACCAACTCTCCACTCTCTATCTATAGGCTGAAAAAGTATTTCCCCTATTTGTACACAAACTGCAGCAAACAAGTTTTGAAGGGAAAAGGAGGAGCAAGGCAGCCCTCAAATCTCCAGGCATTATTTACGAATGAGCTGAAGCCCTCATGAACTTGGCTACTGAAGAAAGATAATCTTCCCTAGCTCATGCCAAGTGGGTCAGACAGAGGAAGAATCTCAGCAATCTTCAAAGTCAAAGCAGATGGGAAGTGAATAAGGGCCGCTGTGAGCAAAGAGGAAACAAAATTCTGTCCATTTTAGCATGTTTCAAAGGCTCAGTTTTCTACAGACCATCAAAAAAGGCAATCGGTCATATTCAACTTTGACGTGAACAGAGAAGCTCACTTCTGTAATAAATACAAGAAGGACTGCACAGTAATTAAGTAATTAATGTTTGCGGGAGGAAAAAGAAAATCCTGGTATCTGCAAGTTTCCAGGCTGTTTCCCCCATCTTCTACCTGTCTTCCTACTATGGAGGCACACAAGGTGCTAGGAAGCCAACGAAACGTTTGGAAGAAGTGTTCTTTGCTCCGTATTTAAGAAGAAAAGACTCTTAAAAGCTCTTGAACCATTGATACTTCAGGGCCATTGATAGAAATATATAACTCATAGTGCAGACTATAATTAAAATCTTAAAGAAATAAATGCAAGTTTGTAAACAATCTTTTTTTCCTCCCCTTTAAAAAAATAACCAAGAGAACAAAAGTCAACAGTCCAGACATGTCACAGAATGAGCACACAGTACATTCCTTCAGAAGCTGCAGTTGACCTCTTGGTCCTTTCTCAGGCTTTACATTGCTGGACAAGATCTGGGCCAAGACCATTTCCATGCTGGGCTAACCTCATTGTCCAAGCGGGGAAACCTAAAACCAGCTCATCTCTCCCAGGGTTATGCTTGTGGAACTGGGAAACCCTCCATCTGCCTCAGCAAAATAAAACTATCACCGGCTGCAAAATAAACAACGTGTTAACCATTGAACAATAGCCCCTCTCATCCATGTGCTTTGTGCCACCCACTAAGGGTGGACAATTTTCTCTCCAATACTTCCCCCACCCATCGAAGGTCATGCTTGGAGGAAAGAGCTTGTGCAATTTGGAAACATGCAACATCTTTTGGATGCATCCCAAGGAAGGACTCCCTTCTTCCCAGCATTCCTGAGAGTTTTGTAAGCTTTCTGGAATCAGAAGCAGCAGACACTAAAAGGGAAGCACAGAAATAGTTCACCCTGATGCTTTTTTACCAGGAGAATGCTTTTTTACCATGTTGGGAACATTCAAAGAATTATTCAGTCATATAGTTTGCTAAGGAGACAAAGAGAGCCAAAGACACACTGAGATGTTGTTAGTCTTCCAAAGAAAATATTTCCAAGAGTAACAGCCATCCTTCCACCACTTATTCTAGGAGGCAGCTGCTGAGCTGCATCAGATATTCCACCGGTGTCTCCATGAGCACTTTCCAACAAGGACTTCCACTGGAAGAGCCAGGGCTGCAAAATTCCAAAGAAAACTCCTCAAGAAGAGACATCAAGGGTTGCACAACACCGCCATGGTCTAGAAACACCTCCTAGTTTGGGCAAACTCAAGCCATTTTCTGAAAAACAGATCAAGTTGTGTGGAGGGTGGACAGCACAAACAGAAATAAGCAGTCCTTGTGTGCCTGTGTTTATCTAACAAAATATATCAAGAAAATTGAAAAGATTAGAAGTGTGGGAAAGGAGTGGGGAGAGGCCATATTTGGAGCAGCAAAAGGAGAGAAGGAAGAAAGCTTCAAACCAGCGTTTATTTACCAGTTTCCCTGTTATCAGCCATGATCACAAACCAGAAAGTTAACTACCTTCCTTTATATAATTTTTTACCCTGACAGATACACTTGTTGGCAATGATAACATAATTTCCACAGCAACACTACATGTTTTAATACACAAATCAAGGATCCCCCTTATGCATGCCTCAAAAAAAAAAAAAGAGGGAAAAGAAAAAATCTTGAAATAATAAGGGGCCATGTAAAGTCACACACATTTGCTAAATTCAGCTACCTCCTCTACACTCTCTACACTGTTAGAGGAAAAAAATAATAAAAATAATCAATAATATCAAAAAATAATAAAAATAATCAATCCCTTTAGCTTTTTAATAGCCTCTCCACAAAAGAGTTTTTTCACTTGCATGTTCGACCTGGATCAACACAGCAACACAGGGAGCTTCAGCCAAGCACAGCAAACACAGTCAGCACCTTCTCGAACTGCACATGTTGTGTGTCAGCAAAGCAGCACCAGTACAAAACTGAATTAAAATCAAGGAGTAATGACCCTTCAGAAAGGCCAGAGCTTTATCAGGCTTCAACCGCACCAAACAAGGACCATTCAAGATATTAAATCCTCTGCGAAAAATTATTAAATCAAAAGGAGGAAAACAACGTCAGCCTTGCACGCATATCGCCGCTGAATAATGACAGTGTTTACCTTTCTAGTATAAAGCATTACGAGCCTGGACTCAACTTGAAAGCAGAGCACAAGACAGAATTAATTATGTGCTTTCCTCTTAACTACCATTCCCTGGGTTATTTATTAGCTAGGTCTGCATAAATTCATGGATGTGTCTAATGTACACGGCTGCACAGCTCTGCTGGCCTCAGGAACGGCTGCGTGGCCGGTGCTGTGCACGGTGCTGGGGCTGCAGGACGGCTACAGCCCACGGGCACTAATTAGGCATGACCTGAGTGCCATTGCAGAGGGTCACAAGCACCAGGGATGATGCTGGGGAGTGGGCAGCAGAACACAAGCTCGCTGTGAGCACCGCTCGCTGCCCCGGAGCAGGACGTTCCTCACTCGCCCACTCCGGAACTGCAAGAAGCAGCAGCTTTAGCCTGAGAAATCTGAAACCAGGGATCTTCCTTCGCAAATCCCTTCCCAAAGAAGGAGAAAAGCCAGGCCCTGATACATCCGCTCCTGTTCTGACCGGAGTAGGAGTCACACAACTATAGCTCCAACGGCTCAGCATCAAACTGCTGACACAGACCACTGAGCAGCTCTACAGAGCCTGTTTTAGGTGCAGCACCTCACTGCCTGGAAGAAAACACGAGATTATGTGCAGGTCTAGATAAGGCAAAAGCCACATTGCTCGTGAGAAGGTTTGGGCCTGTTTTTAGGGGCAAGAACCCAAAAAAAAAATTTTTTTTTTTAAAAAAACAATAGATAAACTCATAAAACTCATTCAAGCTACCTGAGGGGAAAACCAAAGGGAACCAAAGGGCTTCTCTGGTGCTTTAGCCTTTTTTAAAAAATGGTATTTTAGACCTCTGTCACTCCAAAGGGATAACTTTCTGGGAGATCTCTGCAGAGAAATACCAGGGAAAAGTAAAGGAGATGTTTGCTTGTGAGCTGGACCTGCTTCCCTTCTATGAGGTCCATGATCCCAAGGCCAGAAGCTGACAAGCTGACCATGCACTGGAAGGAGCTCAAAAGGGAAAAGGGGAGGGCATGGCTGGAGACCCAGAGGCAGTAAGAACAGGAAAAAAATGCTTTCCCAGGCACTTTACCAAAAAGGCAGCAACACTTGCGACATTACTTAACAACTACAGTTCTAGCAAAGATGTTAGGATAGTAAATGGTCCTGTGGATAATGTAGTTGCTGTTTAACCTTATCTGGCATTTCAAGAAACTCCAGTTAAAACACCAAATAAAAATCTGTAGGTTTGCTTTCTGCCTTGCAGCAGGCACCAGCCAAACCTTCTCTCTGGTCTAGAGAACAGCAGGCGGCATTCGGGTAAGGCCACAAACTGTTGGCCTTGTGGCTGCGGATGGGACCGCTGCTGGGCTGGACTTCAGCTCAGGAGAAAGCCCCTTTGACACGGCAGAGGCACCAAGTTTGCAGCTGGTGAAGTTTCTGTTATTCAGAAATAAACGTTATAACCCTACGTGTTTGCAATCCATTCTGATCAGTTTGAATGTGATGCAAAAATAGCATTTTAGAGTTGCAACTGGGTTTGGGGGAAAGGATGTTAAATTACTTGAAGCTTTTCCAGTTTTTAGAGGGGAAAAAAGCAAAGAAATAAAAATCTCTCAAGCTCCCTCTGAGCTTCAATGTCCACAGCTCCCCCCTAAAACTGGGGAGCACAAAAATGAAAGAGTGAAGAGAGGGATGGAGGAGAGGTAACTGTATCTACAGCCATTGAAATACAATGGCTTCATTTTCCTTTCCATTTTCACTTAATGAAATTACAATAAGCAAAACCAACAGAAGGCGTTTCCTTCAAAAAATACAGAGCAACTCTTTGGGGCAAAATAACCTTTTTAAAATGCATAAAATGGTGCAGTGCTACGCAGATGAAAGCTATCCTCTAGTGCACTGCACTATGTCCACTTCATTGGATTCAATTAATAAATAAGGCCCTTAAGACACACTGCAGACTACGTTACTGCTCCTTGTGTTTACTACACGCCGTGCAGCTGGCGGCCAGCTCGCGGTTACACAAGTCACACAGGGGAACCGACTCTAAAGACGATTCACAAAAACAGTCCTGCTTCACTTACCTAAGCAAGGCTGTCATTAGAGAATTTTCCAATACTAAAATCCAAGGAAAATAGGCCTGAAAAAGACAGAAAAATACAAAGTTTCAGTAAATAGCACTTTATAAACTTTTCTCCCCCTTATTTCTTGGCAACGTAAAGAGTCAATGCTCAAAAAACACATAAGCAAATATATTCACTCCATCGCTTTGCATTTCAGACAGAAGGGTAACAGAAAAGAGTTGCTCCGAAGCAAACATATGAGAAAAGACACATTTTCCACTGATATTGCCACAGTGGAACTCCATAAGTGTCAACCACACTGGGCTGGAACAAAACTAGTATCATCTGGTGGGCAAGTTGGTCCTAAAGCAATTAGCTAAGCAGCCCTATTTAGACTTTTACTCATTCACTCCTCTGGCGAAGCACAGCTAAGTTATCAGAAACAGCAGAACAAGTTGTGAAGTGACCAAGAGTCACTCACTCTAGTAAGGTTGAATGTGGTAGGAACCAAAAATGTAGTTCATTAAAAAAACCCAAACAATGCCAGGCCTAACTGAAAATACCTATAAGGTAGCACAACATCAACCTGTAAAAAGAAAGCTACAATATTCAATGTTAGCACAGGCATAAAGTCACACAGTATTAAAAACCACAGTGCAGTTACAGTTGGAGATCGTAAGAATACATGGTCACTGCCAAATCAAAGTGACTCTCCAAAAAATAATCCACACAGGGCTTAAAATTCATGAATATAGACTAGAAAAGAAAATAAGGATGAACATAAACTGTAGGTTGACTTCCAAAAAAAAAAAAAAATCAAGGAGGGAGGGAGTTGATCACTATTTAAGAGGAAGAAGTCTCTGCTTGTTCCAAGATTAAAAACTTGTAATTCTGGCCCTGGCTGAAGCACAATCATTCACTAATCTGGTACAATTTAGTTGGGCTGATCCTCCTTTCAGACAGACAAGGCATTATCAAAAGTTCCTCCATTCATTCCGCTTCCTGCTCGCTAGTGAAAGCCCCTTTTATATTCACTCCTAGAGAGGCTGTTAAAACCAGGGAAGACTTTCCGATATAGAAGATAAGGTAGTTGGATTTATTCATGAGAGGAGGACGGGAACTTAAAGAGTGGCTGATTACGGCTGTTCCACAGCTTAAAAGTGGAGGTTTGGAGGAAAGAGATGGAAGATGATGGATTTCTCATTAACAGACCTTAGAGCAATAGCATCATTGTTAGAATTAGGCATTGCCTCTCTTGCCCTTAAGCAAGGCATTGGGATTCTGTTCTCACTAGCATTGCCAAGTGAACACATTTGGCTCCTTGAGAAATACGTGGAACAGGTAGAATTATTTGAGAGAGCAAACTAAAATTTAAAGAAATGGTTGTGACAAAAAGGGCAAACTAGCTAGAGTCAGAGGGAGGACAGTGTCTATAGACTCTGTGCATATTAAGGCAGTTCAGGCATATTTTGGGGGCATAGGTCCTATTCTTACTGCAGAAATGAGCTCTTGGACTTCAGTGGAGTAAAATGGCAATTTCCACGTTACTTAACATGTGTCAGCAATTTCCAGCAGTTGCTTTGCAGCTTCTCAGTGCTAACCAAGCAAAACACAGCCACAAAGCCTGGGATAGCGCTTGGCTGGGCAAAGGCTGTCTGGAAACTCTATCAAGACTCTGAAAAACATTTCCCCCCATTAATGCTCAAACAATCTGGTATAGTTAAAATAGCTTTCAAATGTGACAAGATGGAAATACAAATGAAAACACATTTCTCCAGTTTTGAAAAGATCCAGCCAAGAAAGCAAGCTCCTACTAAAAGGTATAGTTAACAGTAATGGGTGCCTATCTCTTCCTTTCTTTCTCCCCTACTACTCTTCTCTAAAAGTACTGGCCAAAAATGTAAACAAGAACCAAAAAAAAATCTCATCAGGAAACAACCTGATGCCTTAAAAAGATACTAGATCATCTCTACATAATCATTACTTTGTCTACTCTAAACATATGTTGGGTGGTTATCATTTCCCTCGCAATGATATTAAATGAGATTCACACAAAGGAAAATAATGAAACTATGCAGAGAGGACCACTTCTTACAACTCATCCATTTTTTAACAGGCACCGGTTTGTATCCAACAGGAACGGAGTGCTAAACAAGCAGCAAAGGGGAAAATACATGTCTGGGATGGCATAAGGACCCATGAGAGATGGCCCACAGGGGCCCAATGAAGGGCAAAGACAGCTTGAAAGCCGAGCTGAGAGCATATACCTATGTGAATATGAGCCAGGCTGCCAAGTCTGACTGATCACCTCTTGCTTTGCAGTTCCCCAAATGCACTGCACAGTTAGTCCATTCCAGATGTGTCCTGGAGGCATCTGTTCTCTCCTTCAGGATATTCCAATTCCAGGACAATTACTTCCACCAACACTCTCTGTTCCCACCCTCTTTCATCAACTTCCCTTATGCAGCCAAGAAGCAAAGAGATACATGATCCAAGAGCTCTTTTTGATCCATTTTTTTCCTTCAGGTTATTAACTGACCATAGAAACTCAGCATGACCATACAACTTCAGCAAAAAAAGTACAAACACTCAAGTTCAATTGTGTGTTCAAGTGAACACACAATTTCTTCTCAGTGGATCAAGCTCAAAACTAGGAAACCAGGCAACTATGGTCCCTTTCTATTCTGCTTCCATACTATATTTCTGGAGGTACATGACTAAAGGCAAACTTAAGAATTCATTCTCCTAACTTTGTGCTGTACAGGATATTCACTATCTGCAACCATAAACTACAAGGTCTTTAAGTACAAGTTCTCTTACTGAGTGGCTATTTCATGAAAAGCTGC
>JAUBOD010000318.1:20193-31215 GCA_032353885.1 Nothura maculosa | reverse complement strand
AACTTTATGATTTGTTTTGAAGTCCGAGGTGTCTGCATCAGCGAGTTACAGCTGATGAACCCCTGCTCTTCATTGCATCTAAGGAAGTGAGATGGACGAGATGTTCCTCAGTCAACTGTTTTCAGCTTGATAAAGAATCAGCTGCACCAGATGCTAGAGTTCATGTCAGGAAGTCAGACTGAATCTGAGCAGTTTCCTTCCTAGGTTGAAAGTCTATAGAGATGATAACAGTGAAGTGCCCACTGCGGCCTACTTGAAGGCAGGTTAAAATAGTATTTAAAGCCAGTGACAGTTCCAGGAACTGGTGTACTGTGCTCTTGCATTTCCCTGTTCATCTTCTTGAAACCCAAAGGTGGTTTGTTGGGATGCCGCTGTGAAAACCAAGCTTTCTACTGCTAAAAGACCACACTGTCCTTGCTTGTTGCCTTCACAGTCTTGGATGCGGAGGCAGAAATTCTTAATGCTCCTCTTCCAATTTGTGTGTTTGGAATAGCTGCCAGTATGAAAGCGTGCAATAGGAGCTCCTCTGTCGCTCCAAGAATCTGCCTCGCCACACAAGTCGGCAAGTTCAGATTTCTGCACACACTGTGCGGAGCACGTAGCTCCGCTCTAGCTGCAGCCCTAACTCAGCACAACAACAGGCTTCGGGGTCACTTTTAAGAAGTTTTCAGCAAAACTCAAGAGATAAAAGTTAGAGAAGAAATTTAAAAATCAGAAAGGAAATCCACAAGATTCAACTGAGTCTTCTCAAGCTTTTAATGCTTTGAAACAATAAGGATTTTCCAACTCTTTCCCAAGTGAAACTGTAATGTATGTTTATTAATAGGACCAACAAATGCACAAGACCAGGTTTCTGGTACACACACAGAAGAAATAGTCCAAGATTTTGGTTTTCAACTTCTCTGTAGAAACCCAAGGTGATGGAACCTGATTTGCTAGATATGCAAGTTTACTGTGTTAAAAACTGAAGTCCTGAAAAGATCAGCAGGGATTTAACAGTAATGAGCTTTTGCCAGCAAATCTGCAAACATTAGTCCTTGTGAGCAGCCATGCCAAAGCCACCCAAACCATCTCTAAGGCTCTCCTCCAAACCACACTGGAACTTCAAAACCCAAGTTGGATCCTAACCTGAACGATAACTATGGGGTTGCTGTGTTCTGTGTCCCTGTATTAAGTTACTCAATGATGTTAAGCAGATGCATCTTGAATTCGCTGCTTCCTCGCACAGAGGAGAGAGAGGAGGGGACAAAAAAGTAGTCAGAAATATTGCTTTTTAAAAAAAATATATATTTTTTTTTCTGATAAGTACTGCTACTGTTTCTGGAAGACATAAGCTCAGTTTGCAAGTTGCATACAAGGCAATCCAACAAATGAACTTCATTAAGATTGCTCAATACAGCCTGATGGTCCCATCTCCCACCCTTTTCCTAAGTAAGTGAACATGAGTTTCTGGCATTGAGATTTTAACATTCTCCTTTCCATAAACAGTAATACATCAAGCTCTAAAAATTTGCTTCACAGAAACATTTGTCCTAGTAAAACTCAATTATTCTAATATTTGTATGACACATACAGGAGGGGTGCATAAAAAGGTTATGGTGAGCTCACTTAAGAATTTAAACAAGCACTTGATAAAAAGTTTCTGAATCATTCACTCAGCTCCTATATGAAGTCATGCTTCCAAAGGAGCCTTTGAACAATAGCACAGAGGACTCTGTATTTATAACAAAAAGGCAGTATTGAAGTTATCATTGTGCCTTACAGTGCAAGTCATTCATAATTACAGTCCTAAATGCACACAGACGCCGTATCAAGAGTTGATTCATAATTCCATTGGATTAACTGGATACTGGTAACATTTACAGTTTGTTCCTTTTGAAGATGCAGCACTACTTCTGTCTAAATATTGCAAGTGTAACTTTTTATGCTAAAAAAAGGGCTATTCCTTCAAGAAGATCCAAAGCTGAGATTCAAGAAGAGCACTAACAAGGTTAAGACACACATCATTTATGCCATCCAGCATGGGCAGGCGCATGAGCAAAGAGTCTGCAGTATTTTGCCATCCTCCCAAGGTTTCCAAGCCCAAGTCAACAGAAGACATCAGGATGCATCGCTCAGTTTTAAATCCTCATACAAAGTGCATATATTTCTATGCTTCTTTCTCTGTATACTTCCCGCATACATACCATTTTTCCCCAAAACTGGGAGCCTTCTAGAAAAAGGAAATGTAGGGAGCCTTGCAAGATTGCACCTTGCAATCTTGCTCCTTCCATTCCACATCTCCAGATGCTCTTGATATTTCATGCCCATTAACACAACCCAAGGCTTCCTCTCACAAATATTCTCCAAGAGAATTTCAGTTAGGGACACCACCTACCAAAACAGCCCCATTTCCGTACTATTCTCTCTGCTGCATCAGTCTGTTCCCAAATAAGCTGTCGGGCTGCAAAATAAGGTCACAGAGCTACAAAAACCAGACCCTCCTCCCTGCATTCAGCAGAGCAAGCACAGAATGAGTCAGGCTCCCCATAAAGGTGGTTTCAGGCATTTCTGACAATGTTAATTTAATGACAGAATTTTACTTTCTTCAACCCTTTCACCCCCAGAGCTCAACTTGAGTATTTTTGAAGTGTTTTATCACTCTCACTGACCAGAGGAGATGTGGAGTCACCTTGTCCACCATTCCATAGGGAAACTCCTCTGTTCACCAGTTTGAAGAGGAGACTTTTAATATCATAAGGGTTATGGAGAAGTTTGAGGAAGAAGCCAAAGATACCACATCAACTATTAATACCTAGAGACAGCAGCAGGAGACCTACCCGAGCAGAATGTAATCAGAAAACTTGTCTATAAAAATAAATAAATAATAATAAAATTAAAGGAGGATGTCTTAGTATGTACCCAGGAAATGGGTTTTTATACTCTCTTGTTTTGCTTTGGTTTACAAAGCAAAAATATGAGTAATGGTACTGCCAACAACATCCTTTCTGATTTTTTTTTTCTTAAAAAAAAAACCTTGAATTTAACTTTGCCACTGTAGTTTCTTTCAGACACATCCCTCACATCCTCATTCATTTGTTCTTACAAATTTATCTTTTTGAAATACAAGACTAACACCTGTGTCGCTGCAAATGTAACTATGGCCAAACACCATAGCTATTTGCAGACTTCCTGTGCATTAAAAAGCAATGGTGCCCCTTTGAATTGAGTGATTATTTACAGCACTGGAACTCACAAAGAGAAACACTAAAGAGAGATCAGAAGCAACCCCTAATTGGTTATGCAATAATTCTTTACATTAGCATCTAGAAATGACTCTGAGGGAAAACAAAAATCATTAGAATAATTCTTTGTAAATCAGTCAGGGGAAAAGAAAAGAAAAAGGGGAGGGGAAGAAAATTAAAACTCTAAAGTATTTTATTCCAGCTGAGACAAAATATCTTGCACTTGAACCAAACTGGCAGCTCAGATGCAACTTCAGCCCCTGATACTGTTTTTAATCCAATTTATTGGCACAGTGAAACCCTTATCAGACTGTCTCTACTGTAATTTTAATCCTAGTTGACTATCTAATTTGTGTTAAGGATAATCCACATTTTTCTCAGCACTACCCTATATACCCTAATTGCACGCAAGGCTGTTCTGTGGCTAGCATGGTTAGGATCTCCCTTAGACATATAATATTTCACATATGCAAAAGACATCAACAGTAAAGAAAAAAAAAAACACTGAAAATTCTTATAAACAAGTCAAGTCTTAAATCCATGACAATGAGTTGATTTTAAATTTCCAAGAAAATCCCTAACCCAAGAAAATCTGGCCATGCAGTCTTGCTTTACAGAGTAGCTAGAAGGGTTTCTGACCTATGTTAAAATTTGACATTTCTGTTTCATATACATATCCACTACAAAAAGGTTGAGATTTTCATCCTTAGAAAGAAAGAGAAGAACCTCCTCCCCCTGCTTCTTCAAATTTATGATTAAAACTGCAGCAAGAGAGGAATAAAAAGGAGAAAACTACAAAAGTTTGCTTTGCTTTGTTTTGCTACAAAAACTTCCCAATTCCTGCGTTCACTCCCATGACAAAATTCATAACTGTTTATTTCAAACATAAAGATTTTGCAGCCTTTCTTAAAATTAAGAAGAAATCTGGAGTAAGGACAGCACAACAAATTCTGCATTAAAGCATCCAAATCCATCAGCGCTCACGAGACACAGAACTCACCGGTGCCGGCACAGGCAGCAGGAACATCCTGCATCAAGCCCCAGGCTCTGAACCCAGGTCACTATCTCTCCCAATCATGAAACGCTTCATACGTATTTCCTGTATTATTTGCATGGTTGCTTGGATTTTCTCTCGTTATTTTTTTCAACACTCATTTAATAAAAAGCTACTAAAAGCTCCCACTCAGGCTCAGGAAAAAGCACTAAGTGAATTAACGGTGGTGGTTTCCTGCTCGCTCTTTCCTCCGCTCCTATTTCTGCTGTTTCATGTCACTGCCTCCTCTCTCCCCTGCTCCTCTCCATGAGGTGGTTTCATGTAAGAGCAGCTCAGCCCTTATCGCAGCCTGGGAAGGAGCACATCCTTTCAAGTGGAGTTCACACCCCGCCAGGGCCTATTTATGTCATGTGAACACGCGAGACAAGGAATATTTATGCATTTGCCACATCAGGGCCAAGCGAGGGATTCTGATTTGAGAGGGAAATTCGAGCGAGACGCAGAGGCTGGGAGAAGAGCCAGCGTCTGACAAGAGCGAGAGAGGAGCTCTCTTCCGTGCTAGGTCTTTCCAACAGGTCCTTCGGTTCCCACAGAGCAAAGGCCTCTGTCTCCAGACTCGCCCTGGAATACCGGATATTCTAGTGACTTGCGCTAAAATGGTCATGCAGAAGACGAAAAAAATAAATCACTTGCATTTTTTTGCATCTAGCTTTTCCTTGTCTTTGGTTGCTTCACACGTGCCAAGGTGAGCAGGAGTTTCCAGGATTACGGAGCAGGGCGCATCCCGCCCAGAGCGGGGCTCGCAGGAGGCCGCTCAGCTGCAGAAGCGCCTGGTGCTCCAGCGGGCTCCTCGACAGCTGTTTCCATTCACTAATCCTGCCAAGGAGGCTGGAATGTGAGAGTTCGCTACCTTGGTGCTATTTACATTTCTCCCCATCTAGTAATAATCGTGCCATGAGCAGATGGAAGAGGAAAATAAGGAGCAGCAAGGCAGCGTTTCAACCCTACGGAAATCACAAGTCTCTTCTGTTCTCAGCAAGGCCTCGCACCCATGATGGACCTCGCCATTCTGCAGGAGGGCACTTGGCCTCCACACACCCTTTGGGGACATTGGGGATGTCCCAGGCTCCAAGCGAGGCACATAGCAGGATGACAAGCTGCTGCGGATGCTTTTTAAAGGAAGTTGGATCACAGAAGATGCACTCGCACAAACCCTGGTCTCAACGAGGCTGATGTCACTACTTGAACTTCCCTGCTCTTTTCCAGAATAAACAGATCTCTTATCTAGCGCAGCACCCGGAGCTGCTTCGTCCATCACCATGCCACAAATCTAGCGTTCCTGGGACCAAACCTGCTGCTCCTGGCTCAAAAAACCTAAAATCTGCTGGGAGGGTGTGTTTCTGGGGTGCACATCAAACCTCAGCGCTGAGGCCCAACAGGTTTGGGAATGAGCTGCCAGATCCAGTCTGGCAACCCGAGCAGCTCCTCAGAGCAGTGTCCCATGCCCTTGCCACACTGGAGCCTTGCATGGTGCCCTGCTCTCCCAGCCTGTCCCCATGTGCTCCGGAGAGGGGAGAACACAAAGGAGAGCACTGGGGAACGCGTTTATTCATCTCAATTTTTTGGCTTACAGTGTTTTTCCTGAGCCTATGGAGAGATAGAGGGAAAACGTTCCATGCAGACTATTTCCATAAAAATCCCCTCTTTCTTGAGAATTTAAGGGGTTCTATTCTTCTAATTTTTTAAGCTTCGCACTCTGCATCATGTCACTCTAAACGTGTCGTGCTGGAGAACATTGCCCAGACAGGGAAACTTTACAGCAAGGGAGGGCAGGGCTCCTCTCGAGCCACCAGTGCAACGGGACACTTTCCTTCCCGAGGGAAGCCAGACACTAATGCTATTTATGGACTCCACCACTGAACTCAACAGCCTATCAATCCACCATTCATCAGGGGGCAAGTGGTTTTTATTTCGTGGCAGGGAGAAGAGATTTAAAAGGGGGAAGTGTCCTCAAATTCTGCCTTCTTCCTTAAATAAAACAAAGAAAAAAATTTGAAAAAAATTAAAGAAAAAGGAAAACAAAACTTTTAAGAGTGGTTGGATATTCAGTAAAGAACAGTAAAGCCTGAAAATTAGGCCTGATGAAAAAACTCCAGGGACTGCATTATTAAAGGAATAGTTGGTGATCATACCAGTTTCTGAAGCCCTGTTAGAGGAAACCAAACATCCATGGGAAAAAGGTCAGCTGATGTCACCACGGGACAGACCCAGGCCCTACCTCCAGAGGGACATGTCAAGTCCATTATTCCCCCATCCCCAGAAGAAAGGCAGGGAACTTAACTGTGAAATGTTCCTTACTTCACAGAAACAGCACACATCAGAGTTTCCAGAGACATCCAGCTGGAGAGCATGTACCAGCTCTGCCTTTAAAGATTAACACAGTCCAGCACACCGACTTGTGCTGTTAATTATCTGGGGCTTTATCGGGAAGTACAACTTTGTTCTTACAAGCGCTTTCATAGAAGCACCTTTGCATTTAAAACGCCAACTGTGAATGCATCTGCTATTCAGATAAAGCACCCACAACCATGTAATTTGATATGCAAGAAGTTTTACAAAGCTCCTATAGAGCCCAAGGACATTTGGAAGGGTAGATGCAAGTTTAGAATGTGCCTTAGCATATCATCAGCAAAAAGCTATTCTATTCTTAGATAGTTCCCTTTGGTGTTTCCTCTGATTTTCCTTTTTTCTCCAACTCCTTTGAGAAAATAAGTTGTTTGGTTATTAGAAAGAAAAAAAAAAGTAGAAGAACCTGTTCCGCAAGACATAGGAACAAAGCAGTATCTTCCAAAAAAAGAAAAGCTCATTCAAAAGCATGTAAATATTAGGGCTGGTAATGCAAACAATAAAACCACAGGAAACACAAGAAATTAAGAATAGATCAGGATTGATTGAATTTCCTGGCTCCTGGATATATAAGCACTTTTCTGCATTGGCCATACTGGACAATGGATTTTCTGCATACAAGACATAGAAGAGTTTGTGCAGATAGATAAGAGAGAAGACACTTCAAAATCGGTATCTGCACTGATAGTGCATGTATCCCTTAGGAAAGGGCATCAGGGAGGCAGGACCTCACACATCACAGAAAGAGTGAAGGTTCCTTTGCTAACTTGTGGATTGCAGTATGTGGGATATGGGAATCTCCTAAGCAGAGGCCAAAAATGTTTCTAAATTTATGCTCACTTGGCACCCTTTATCACCTTTTAGGCATTTTATATCCTAGTCAAGCAAGTGTACAATAATAACTCTGTGACTGTCATTTATCTGCTATCTCCTAGTTATAATCAACATAGCATAAGGGCTGGGTCATAAAAGCAAAAAAAAAGTGAAGAAAGGCTAGAAAAGCACACTTTTCCTCCCCACAATTTCAGGAAAATGGATATATTTTCAATTATTTTCTTTGTGATGTGAATCCTCAAAGTTTCTCAGGTAGTTTGGGATTTTCATGGTAGAACTTGTTTGCTTACCGCAGCAATTTCACTGTATGCACTCACTATATGCTCCTTGCATAGGATCTGTTGTTATTCTCGAGCAGCTGCCTGCGGACTTCTGAACTTTGAGATTATAAAGCAAGAAAGTTACTGAATACTCTCATACCAGGTGATTGGCTAAGAAAAAGCAGCACAAAGTTCTGCCAAAACACTAGCTAATCTGACCAAGAAAAAAAGAAACAAGGAGGTCCTAAATACTGTACTTCACAGTCTAAATACAGCTAATTCCAGCTACATAAAATATATTTTGCAGGGTATATCTTGCTCATAAACTACTGGAGAGACAAGTTTCCCACTTTAAAGTCCTAGCCCCTACAGGTGCAAATAGGCTATTGAGGTAGATCAGCCCCCAAGTAGGAAGCTCTGAAGCCCAGCAGACGCACTGCTTTTACTGAGGTCAATGTGATCAGCCTGTAATCTGGCTGGAAGGAGGAAACAAACAAATTGAGGATACCTACGTGACATGCAACTGGTGGCCACTTAAACATTTCTCTAATTCTCCTGCTTTCAATGCACTTCACAAACAATTAATCCTCTTAACATCCATGCAAGCATATTTATTATCCCCAGTTTTAGCTTGTAAGCTCTTCAAGCAATGAGCTGGTTATTTTTCTAGCCTAATATAAGGCTCATTAAAATTAGGACTGAGGCCATGTTTTAACTGTGAAATGACTGCCAAGCATGTTAGCTCCCATCACCCTATTCCCCCCAGCATTTTACGGAGTAGAGGAGCAAAACACCCACTCATTGTTTATGTCAACCTAGACAAGCACTCAAATTCTCCTCTTCCATGCCATACCAAAGCCACCAAAAGGCTCCTTCCAAAATTAGTTATGGGCTAAGACTAGGGTGGAAAAACAGCTCCAGATCTGAGAGACTCAAGTCCCCGCGGCCCAAGCAGGTTCCTGCAGGTTGATTCTCAGGCTGGAGGCAACGGGACCACGTGTGGCAACAGGTCTGGTCTCCACGGCCAGAGCCCGAGTATCCTCATGGGCACTCAGAGCAGACCTGAACTTGCCCTCTGCTCTCTTGGGACTGCACTGTTTAATACAGAAAGGCCTGCCACTTGCCCAAACATTCACAGCAACATATGGCCTTGCATGATGCAAAAGTGCAAAGAATCACCTAGACCTTGCGATAAAGAAGCTCTCATTACATGAAACCTCCCTCTGTGGCAGCACGTGAAACAGCATTTTAGTCTGCGTTTCCCTAGTCAGCCAAGACGACCCACCTCCACTGCAGCTGCTAGGAGAGGAGAAACTATAAACATTTACATTTAATACAACGAAAGGTTTGCTCACCACCTCTTGGGTTACACTGTGCTCTTAGCCGACGATCAGTCATCATAAAAATGGGTGGAGCAGCTGCAAACCACTCCACGCTGGAAAAACTGACTCCCATGTCAAGAGCAGCTCTTGCTCAGGCTGCAAGCCCCGCTAAGACGTGCAAAGTGCTGTCTCCTCTCTGGAAGTCTTTTGGCGCCAGATGCAAGAAAGGGCGCTGTGCAGCACGTGAACCAGCGCATTTTACCTTGGTCTCCACAATCATTATGTGTCACTAACATACCAATCTCCAGAAACTCTTTTCATCCAGGTCACATGCAAACCCCTTCATCTGAAGTTTGTTTTCAAACAATTCAGGGGCTACACTCCAAAAATAGGCGAGTCGCAGTTTTGCTGAGATCTTACTTGCAGCTTCAGCTCTTACAAAGAACGCTGTGCTCCACAAATGCTACTTTCAAGTGAAATTGCCTTTTAAATCCATCAAACCTTGCCATCTTTTCTCCCTCCCCACCAGTCCCCAATCGCTCCCCCCATTTCCTTCAGCACCTGCTTCCTCCAGGCGGGCATCCTTTGTGCAGCCTTCAGCATCCCAAAGGAAACTCCAAAGGAAAGTCAGGGGGACTTCATTCAAGACTTTCCATTCACTTCATCATCTCAGGCCTCTCCATGCCTTATTTGCCCTCCTTGACTCTCGACAACAGGCTCCAAGGTCTGTGAGGGCATTGAAAGCAGTATGTGGCTGCAGCATCCAGCGGGGAGCAAGCTGTGCAATGTATCCTGGTGCTCAACACAACCGCGGGGGCAAAACAGCAACACCAAAGTGCCCCAGCACAGGGGACCAGGGGTGTCACAAGCCTGGAGGACCTTCCTTACCTTCATGCCAAGGGAAGTGCCCCTAAACCTCAAGTGGGATCCAGCAGCTTCCCTCCCTCCATCCCGCACCCAGTTAAGAACCGGCTCTGGACAAACTCACCCTGTGCATCCGCTTCCTGTGGAAAATTGGCATCCCCTACAGGAGGTCCCTATGCAGATTCATCCTTCCCTTGCCTCGGTTTGTCCCTAAACTGCAAAGGAAAGAACCTATAGGAATGGGAGAGCCAGGCAGCTGTGCGTGACACACACCAGGTGTGTCCGTCTATGGAAAAAGAGTGAGTCAGTAGTTTTAGGCTCAAGAAAATCTGGTTTAAAAACTCTATTCTGTGACAAAATACTCGCTTGTAATGGTTTGATTAACTGGCGCACTCAGACTTACAAAGCAGTTACACCACTGGGGGCTGAGATGCATCGAGGAAGACGTTTACTTTCCCAAGCAACTCTGCCAGAAACCTCAGATACAATTTAGATGAAGCTACAAAGCACGTCACAGGTTTTAACATAAGTTATTGCTCCAATTTGCATTAGTCATGGGCGATAAAAAGCACAGATCCACAGGCAGAATTCAAGCAGGACACGTTGGGGAGTCTCTCGCAACACAGGCAGGGCTTCAAACATCATCATCAAGTGCCACGTACCCTCCTGCTCTCCTCTGAGAGGATCACCATAAATCACACTCACAAAAAGCAAGTCTTGCCAATCTTTTTTTAAATAAGTAATTCATCACCTATTTTATTTCTCCTATCCTTTAGAGGAAAAAAAAAGTCACTGCTATGGAAAAAAAAGCCCCAAAGTCCTTCTTTTTACACTGGAAAAGGCTAATCTCAGCAGTGAAAAGCGTCTCACTTGAAACAGGGACAATCTAGGGTAATCTTTCATGGAGTACTTGGCAAAAGTAAAGTTGAAAACAATTCAGCAAAAAGACTAAAACTTCACCAAATTTGTGAACAGTAAGACTAGCTGCCTACATAAAGTCCAGGGAAATATGCTGATGGAGCCCAGACGTAGCCAGTAGCTACTCCAGCAAATGCCAAGCATTTGGTATATTCGCTTTTAGAGAACTGCACAAATGCTCGAGCCTGAGGTGCACTGGA
>JAUBOD010000317.1:412370-426499 GCA_032353885.1 Nothura maculosa | reverse complement strand
TGATTCTGTGAACCCAAGTAGTTGAAGCTTTGAGCCAGATCCTTTTAGGCCTTGTTCTGCGAGATCCCCAAGGAAGGATGGAGAGTTTCTAAACTCAAAAAAGCCAACTCAAAGACATTAAGTAAAACATATTAATAATAACAATAACAATATTAATAATAAAGGCTTCATACTCAGCTATTCCTTGTTTGTGGCATCCTATTGTGATATGTCTTTTTTTCCAAAGAGCTCAATGGCGTTCTAAATTATAGGCTATCCATCCTTGTACATCACTGGTGTCAGGGAAGCTTTCCCAGGTTTCGATAGATGCCAAAACCAACCTCATTGCTAAAGATTCAGAGGAAACCTGTTTGTACTCAGTTTTGCCCGTTATCTGCCACTGCTTTAAATGTTTGAAAATGAATAGGAACATGTATGAGGAAAATGGTGTAAAGATTTCATGTAAAGATTACCTCATAACACATATGTAGAAAGAAATAAAGAGGTCTCATAGGAAACCTCACTTTTGGCATTTCATAATTTCACTTTACTAGATTAATCTTAATAGTATGTTTTCCTTGTAACTTAATGCAGATAAAATATTCTATCTTTACTGATTATGGAGGTATGCAATACTGTTATAATAAAACTTCCATACAAAGAAATATTTTTGAAAATAAACTCTTTGGGAATATTTTTTCTCATTCTTAAAGTTTCACTGAAGTTTACTTGAGGCCTCCCTGGTTTTTTTGTTGGTTGTTTTGGTTCCATCTCCTGTCCAATCTTCATCCTCCAAGAAGGGTCCAATAGCTGGGACTGGAGCTATCACCAGCTTCCCCAAACTGCAGATCCCCATCCTTAGGGAGTAGACAGCCCTCACTTCTCCCTGACAAAATCTGTATAGGCTTGAGTCTATCCCAGAGATTTGAAAATTCTGTCAAATATTATATATACTTTTTTAGTTATTGGAAATGTTTTCATACATGAATTATTTTATACTGCTACAGAATTCTGTTGACTTGATACAGTTCTCAGGATATGCTTCAGATTTATAATTTAAACTAGTAACAAAAAGGAATTTAAATCAATATAATACAATATTTCAAATGCAACACTAAGGTATTTCCAAATGTTTTACTGTATGGTGTTTTGTTGTAATAGAATTCTATAATTCTATTCCTAGTGGGAATCTATTCAGTGAAGAACATGCTAATAAATAATTATAAATCCACATGGATTAATGGAATTAATTATTAACGGAATTAATGGAATTATTGTAAATCCACATGCAACTAATTAATTATAAATCCACATGCAACATGCAGCCATATTTTTTATGCTGGTCAGATTGTCTAATAACTCAGAATCTAAAATATTTACACTTTTTTTTCCTCTTTCAAAAGGATCTAAACTTTGATTTATAGTCCTCCATTATGTATAGTTATTTTTATTTTTTCAGTGAATTCTGTACTTGTAAAATGTGCCAAAGCAATAAAAGTAGATAAAAATGCTTTCATTTATTTTCCATTTATTGTAAATGTGGATATCAGAGTGTTTGAGGCTAGAAAGGACTAAGTAATGCAGTCTGCAGAATGCAGATCATATTAAAAAAAAAAAGTACGTTTGAGAAAATCTTCTGCTAGGACAACAGATATAGCTGGGAAAAACAAAGCAGCTTTCAGGTATACAATTGCTTTGACTACTTTGCCAGATTTGTCATATAATTGTATTCATTTTTCTCATGGAATTGAAATAAATTACCAATGAAGGAAGGAAGGACTGGAATCTTAAAAGAACACAGCAGGAAGGCCTTGACACTTCCATGATTCAGCTACCACTGCCACAGCTTGCCCAGATCAGGAGAAATGTTTTTTTTCCTTAGAGTCAGTACATTCCAGTATCCATTTCCTATTTGTAGCTTGTGAAAGAGGATCCTAATGGGGGTTGTGCCTGCTAACAGGTTTTATGCATTTGATATTCTCAGATGACCTCTGACCACTTTATATTATAACTACTGAACATTTCTTTTTAGTTTTTTGGTGTGACTGTATAACATAAACAGTTATTATTCTCATGATTTCTAATACCAATTTTCTTCAAAGGATTTCTTTTGTCACTCTATCTTTTGCCTCTTCCCAGCAATGTGAGTTTTCCTTTTCTCTAAATTGGACAGCTTAATATTATATCTCCTTTATTTATTTATTTATTTTTATTTCCAAGAAGAAAATTATCATCTAGAAACATGCTTTACTTTTTAAGGCCGTCTGCTTTCCATTGGAAAGGATGTGTCTTAACTGGTCATTCAGGTCTAAAGTTATAAAATTAAGTTGCCAAATTGGTTGATTGAGAACTAGATAAAAAGTTAAGATTGTTAAAGAGCCAAACACAAGCAGTGTACATTTGGGATGACACAAAAGTGGAATGTTATTAGATGTTTGTAGCTATGTTTTTCCCAATCTTTGGGAATAAACTTCTAACAGACATAGTCTGGTTGGGCCTTGATAAAACTATTTCTGATCTCTTCTGTCACTTGTCTTATCACTGTTTATTACTATTATTTTATTAAGAGAGAGTCTCACACACACTGACATTTTGATCTACAACACTAACATACCAGTCCCAAATCAACTCTTCATACATACCCACTATGAGACCTGTAATTTCTAGAACATAGAGCTGCTTATGTCACTGTACATTTCTCATGATAATCTAATTGTATGATTAGGGAGAAAATAAAGGATTTTTTTTGTTTGGTGTTCTTTTTGTTGGAGCTAGAAAATCCATCATAGTTAAGATTTATATAACATATAACGTATGCTAGGGGGGAGCCTCCTGTTCACTGCAGTCTACCTAGGAGAAAATTTCTGAGGTCTTCAATGGCATGGACATTTGGTCATTTTGTGTTTTAAACGTCAGCTCACAAGGGAAGGTTTCTGCAAATGAGAAGAAACTGCTATGTAAACAGACACTGATCTCTGTCTTGAACAACACTGAAAAAGTCATGTGTTTACCCCTCCCTTGTCTAAGAATCTGCAACAAAGGAGTTATTTTTGAACTAAGATTGTATGACGAGTTTTATAAGTACTTGTAAATCTTGTGTTTTGTGTCCATGGGTTTCTATTCAGGGTTTTCTGTACTTGTGCCTTGGCTCAAGATGTTGTATCAAGCAAAAGACAGGTTGGAAAGGACTTAACGTATTTCAAGATACTGTAATGATAACATTAAGCACTGCAATTTACTGAAACCTCTTCTCTTTCTCTCTTTATCAGTTCACATTTGTAGTAAAACACTTGGAAAGAGCCGAGCACTTTTAAAGGCACTTTTGAAAAGGGCTGGTTTACAACCTTTAGAACTTATCGAGAAGATTAATGTTTTCTTGGCATCTTCTTTGTGGAGGAGTTCTCTTTATATTTTGAGGATGATTTTATTAAATTTTCTGCATATATTTTGAAGCATGTAACCGATGAGTGAAAAAACAGTAAGTATTTTACGTAGTGCTGGAAGAATTTAATGAAAAGAAGTGAAATTTTGAATTAGTGAAAAATCTGGAGGGAGATGAGACAACTGGGCAGTTTATTTTCATCTATAAGATTAGTAGATTTCTAAAATAATATAAATGTCACTGTGTAGGGAATGTCAATGTTTAGGGAAAACTATAGGGTGATGTGAATTGTGTAGAAACTACAGCATAAGTGCTGTGAATGGGGAAATCGGTGTTGTGTGGCAGTTGTGGAAAGCACTACGCTGTGTGGAATGGACTGTTTGGGACATTTCTGTGAAAATATATATTAATGTGAGACTTTTCAAAAACATCTGGGAGTCGTTGTAATTTCTTACCAAACATTTGTCCTCACAAGAAAATATGTTTCTTTGAATTAGGGGAAATATGGAGGAGAGAATTGGAGAAAGTACTTTTGGTTGAAGCAGCAAAAAAAACAGGAGTATAAAGCTAGAGAAAAATAATTGGGCATTTTAAAATATAGTATAAAAATTATGCTTTCTTGGTAAAAATACTTTGAAATCAGGAATCAGGAGTGTTACAAAACCACTATTTTATATTCAGCTCTAAAATATGCCTCCTGGAAAAAGCTTTTAAATATCTGTCATATTATAAATAATTGTTCTTGTTTATATCTGAGGAGAAAAAGTGGACAGAGACAATATCCACTTAAAATTAATTATTTCTAGCCTTAAAATGAAACTTTACCTTCTAAATTTGAAAGTAATTACTATTCAGAATGAAAACTGAGGCTAATATCAAGGAAATGTAATTTATACCTCCTAGTGAAGTCACTTTCAGTGGTTCAGAAGTGCATGGTTTCTATGCTAGTTTATGTAATTTAGGACTCGCTATGTTCTCCCATTGGTTCAATAGAAACATTGTGAATATGATAATGCCAGCAGAAGTCTAATTCCAGTTGTCCAACTGATGGTATTTATGGAGGGTGATGAAAGTACCATATAAGCTAAACAAGGACAGAACAGGAGACAATGTGCACATGGGAAAGAGAAAGAGATCTGTGACTCAGAATGAGCTATGAAGCTCAGCAGGGCTCAGGAGTAATTTCTTCCAAAGCTTGACTAATGTCCTGCAAATTTCCATATTGTGGTTAAGATAAGAGGAAGGAACAACATGTCCTTATTTTTCTGCCAAATACATTTCTCTTTCCTCTGACCACTCTGAAACGTAGAGGTACTAAGGTCAATATGTGCTTACAGAGGTCTCCTTGTACTTCTCAGGACATGAGAAATGGAAAGGAAAACCCTCTGTGTCATTCATTTCATGACCTATAATGCCTATACTAGCTATGACCTCAGTTATTCCCATGGCACTGTTGCATATTTCTGAATAAATCAGGAAAGGTGACAAGTTCTATAACAGTTATTGTAACCACTATATTCTTCATAATTTTCTTTTTCTTTGTGACACTGATAAAAGGGTCCAGATTTTAGACTTAAAGCAGCTAGGTCTCTATTAATCAGAGAATGATTCTGTTCTATAAGGTAGATACTGTTCAAAAACTTATTTCATTTTCTGTTATTTTTGCTTATTTTCAAAAGCATTTCCACATCCATGTCTTCCCACCTAGGTTTTGTTCTGTGCCACCACAAGAAAAAAAGAAGGAATTTAAAAGTTAGTTTTCCTTATTTAAATTATATAATAAAATAGTGGCTAATAAAAACAAAATCTTGAAATCACAACAGGTATTATTCTAGAAATCCTTAGAGTTCAGGAAAACTTTTCAGACATTACTTTTTTCCTGCTCTTTCTTATCATTTCTTTTATCATTTTACTCACAATTAGAGGATTATGGATTTTTCAGAGAGGTCAGAAAGCTTTTAACCTTTATCCTGCTCTCAGAGGCCAACTTTAACTGTGTAAACACCATTTTATCCACTGATTGTATAGATAGCTAATATCTGTCTCCAAAAGATAGCATGTTTTTTGAATCATTCATTTGTCTGCTGAGTCACTCACAATTTTTAAATTACACATTTGCAAGCTGGTAGTGTGATGAACTCCCCCCCCCCCCACAGGTATTTAATACATTTAGGTGCCAATGAGAAATTACTAATGTGGAAGTCTAAAATTTAGAATTTGCCAGTTTAGGATCTGGTCCTGCAATATTCCTAATGTGGTTGTATCACAGCCTCCTCTTTGCATTACTGAGTTTCACCTTAGCTCCATGTTAAATGGTGTGCTTGAAGTAGCTTGAAGACAATGTCATCTGGTTAAGGATAAGTCACTTTGAAATGAGATTAATCACACTCTGAGGTCTATTGACTATAAAAGTTAGATACCTAGGACCATAGGAGACCTTAGGGAGTTGCAACATGGAGCCTGATAGACTCATGTAATTAAATTCTGCCCTATATCTACACTGATTATAGGAGGTGCTTACAAATAGACATCTATTTGTGTAACAGACACCAATAGACGCAAATAATAGCAAATAAGTCAACAGGAATCTTACTTTTATTCTTCAGCTGGGCATCCTTTATATATATCCTCTATAGTTGCATCGGAAGAATGCATTAGGGAAGGTGGCATATCCAAAGGTTCGTAACCGTATTTTAGCTTCATTTTCCAAATACCACCACTAGCTTCTTTGCTGACACAAGCGACTGAAGCTTAACACACTTTACAGATAATAATAGCTGGCATAAAATAAAGGTAGGAATAGAAGTTATTACTGCTTCAATGTGCTGTGCTACATCAATCTGTCTAGTTTAAAATGGCCTTTCTTAAACTATTCTCCCTTTTCAAATGTTGAATGTTCTCATGCTTCTCCATATCTCAGATGATAGCAAAAGGGAGAGAATAGACTGGTTAATGGGTGAACTGCTAATACAAGAAAACAAGGGAGAGTGAAGGGTATGACTGCTTTCAAGTTTGTATTTATAACATAATACAGTCCATGTAGATCCTGTTTGATAGATTATGTTACTGTAGTAGTCTTCAGTGCAATAATTATGCTGCTATATTTTTATTATAAAGTCAAATTATTATTTATTCTATAAAAAGCACATTAGTATTTCAGAAGATCATGTTTGAAATGCTTAGTGCATTTACCAATTTTATTTTCAGTAGGTGTGCATAGGGAAAGTTGTTTACTCATTAAATCTACAGATGAATTTTAATGGTGCTTTTTCTCATCTTGGATAACTTTATTAACAGCAAAATTCTTTCCTATGTTTCAGGTGAATGAAACTAAAAACTTTGGTTAGATATAAATGATTTATTTGCAATGTCTCATTACTACAGCTGAGAATCATGTTCTCTAAATTTAGTTAGCTGCAACACAGAACATCTGAATTACTTTTCCTACTTTATAGGAAGTGGAGAAAAAGAGACACTTTTAGAAATGCATGTATATTTCCCTTTATTATAAAAGGACTTTGTAATGACTAGTTCAGATATATTTATTGGCCTCATAAACAAGAAGCATCTTTATTGTCAGCAAGGCAGGTTGCCACATGGTCTAGAGACCTTTAGGGAAACCTCAGTATGCTTGGAGAAAATTGAATATATTTGGAATCAGTCAAAATACATATTCTTTCTTGAGGTCATTCCATGACCATAGGGCTATTCTGTCAAAACAAAGGGTCATTTTTTTGGTCTCAACCCATAGATATATTGCAGGTGATCTTGAACTGCCCTAAGTGTAGAGATAAAACTATTACATAGAATAGTTCTGTTTCACTCTGATTATCAAGAAACCTGAAGAGCATGTCAAGGAGCAGTTTAAGTTTTCCTGTATTTACTCTCACACAGGTAAAGTTGCTTTTCCTCTGTGTCCACTAGGGTTTTCCAATGTGATAGCTAACCCGAATTAGCTTTTCCCAAAGCAGTGTGTGTTTTCATCTTCTGATTAAATACAAGGTGACAGCTATTATGTACTCAGGCAAATTATATGCATTAATAATGCATTTACCATTAGCAGATAGCACGTGCACTCTCTAAGGCCTGCATGAGTGATCTGACTACAGTAATAGCCGTTTTGTTGTGACAAAAAAAGTCATGATTTTTAAATTATTTAATAATATCTTAGTAAACTGACTTTTATAGTTAATGTGTTTCTGATTTTCATGACCTATATTTTCTGCTAGACAGGGTGAAACCATTGAGAAGACCATTTCTCCTTTTACTTTCATATGTGTGAACATAAAACTGTTCCATATTCAAATCAATGCAGCTGCATGCGAAAAATAAGAATAAGGAGACCAGAAGTGTACATCTCAATATTCAGCTACTTTCTATGTCTGAAGTATGCACAAAGAATCCCAGTTTTATATCTTGAGATGAAATTAAGAAATGCAACACAATTATTCCTAATCTAATCTTTTTTTTTAAGGAAATTTTGACTTCATGTAAAAAATTAATGTAAGTATTTAGGAATACAGTAAGAAATAAGTTTTGCTCCTTAAGACAAAAGAAAATTTCTAGGCACTGTTTTCTGTTGGATGCAATATTAACTGGGTATAGATAGGAATCACACAATATGCACATTTGTTAACAGAAAACTTTGATATATGTCATTCATTAAGAATACAAATTTTGCAGTCTACATATTTGACTTAAGCTGCCTATTCATTTGAAACAAAATCATTCAGTAACATTGAAGGACAAAGCTGATAGAAAATACATTTTGGATATTAAATAAAAGCTGAAACTCTTCCACAGAGAACTCCTCTAGTAACAATGACAAATTTGAGATTTTGAGATTCTAAGGGATTTTTATGGTAAGGACATGATTTTTGTCATAAAATGAAAATCACACTTCACCCATGGTGAAGAGAAACCAAATTTAGGTACTAAATATTCAAATAGCCCTCCTCTTTGGTGTCATCCAACTCAATATTAACCAGATTCTCCTTGTAACATCTTGATTTATGGTATCACTCTTGGCTTTTCTATGATGTTTCCAAATAGTTCTGGGCCAGTCAGGACTTCATCTATATTTTTTTATGGAAAGCTACAGACTGCATGTTCGTCTTCTCTGGGCATCTCTAGAATGTATGGCATACATGACATGAACTCTGCTCCTCCACGATTCTCTCAGTAACACAATTCACTCTCCTAGCAGGTGCAAAGAGGAGTAACAGAGGATGGAGGGAAGTGAAGACACTGCAGCCAAACTCTGTTGTATTCCCTGTGCCATGCTGCCAGTATGCTGCACAGTAGCTGCCCAATGAGAAATATATGATAAGATGGTACTAAGCCAGCAATGGTAGCAAATCACTGCTTTAGATGAACTTTACTTAAACTTTCCTCATTATAATCTCATTATAATGCCAGCCTCCATCCTAAAAGTAACCTACATTCAAGGTAAGACCACTCCTCACTGAGCATGCTCTCTAGATCTTTTGATTGATTATACCTTTAAATAAAAATGAGAGACTTTTTCACCAATCAATAACAAAAGTATGACTACACTCACTCAAGCTCCACCTAAGTGTTAAAAAAAAAGTGTAGAAGGTGAACTAAAGAGGAAAGGAGCGGGAGGGAAGATTTTATCATAACTTCTGGGATCAATTGACAAGATGACCCCCCCTTCCTCCTCTTGGGTTGGGACATTGCCTAAGGAGACTCCTTGAGACTGAGAGCCATCTCCCACATTCAGGGGTGAGGGATGATCGCACATTTGTACATTGGCGCTAGCTAAGAACTCCACACTGTAGTAGAGAATTTGCTATACTGACATCCAAAACCTGCTTTGTAAATGTTGCATTTGAATAAATCATACTATTTATGAACTCGACTTCTTATTTTGGACCTACAGCTGACAGATTGTTCGTGAATCGGATACCGCCAGATTCGGACCTACAGCTGATCATACTATTCAGGAACTTGACTACTTGTTTTGAAGGTGATCAGATCTACAGTCAACAAATTGTTCATAAATCTTGTATTGCCAAATTCAGGCCTATAACTACAACAATATTTGATATCCCTATTAAGAAATGAGTCCAGCCACCCCTAGCCCCTTTAATCTCTGAGAATCAGCTGGAATGCAAGGGGATCCATCTCTTAACAAAGTATCTCTCACCACTCCACTTCAATCTGCAACACATAACTTCTAGATAAGTAAAATAGGGATTGATATTTCTTTTATCTCTCTAGGATGTTTGAAATATATTGTATTAGCCCATGTAGCCAGCTACAAAACAGTTAGAAGAAAATAACTATTTATTGAATTGAATATTGTAACTATTAACTGTACAAGACAGGAAGGCTGGTGACCTTCTGATTACACGCAGTCATCAATTTGAAGACAAAATTATTAAAAAGAAAATGCTGGCAGTTTTCATTCTGTCATTTCCCTTTTTTGAGTGCTAGGCTTTGTGATTCTAATCTTGTTCTTTTTATGTGGAGGCTGGGTTTTGTTCTGCAGCTTCAGCTGTTAAAACAATAGACCCTGCTTAGTTCAAAGCCTCTCTTTTCATTAGAGGCAGAAATTGTGTCATTTTAGGACACAGATTTAGTAAGGGATAAAAAGAGACAAAGGAATCCTGTTCTGTAGTATCCATATAGTCTAGATCATCTCTTCTGCACTTTTTTTTTATTTGTGGGAATATAATTTTAACCTCAGAGCACAAGCATTCCCATTGTGATTAAACTTCCAGTAAATGAAATTTCAGCCACATAGCTCCTTTATTTTCTTTTTTTTTCCCCTCATAGTGTAAGCATATGTTTAAGCTTGTGGGCATGGTACCTACCATGTGTTCTCTCTTATTTTAATAACATGATTGTGCTATAATTCATAGTATAAAATGTGATCCAAAAGCAAAATCCAGTACTTTCCTCCTCCAAGAGAGCGTTTCAGCCACTGGGGTGCAGCTCAAGCTATCCTGTCATTCATAGGTTTGAATCTATGGACTAAATTATGATTTTAACTCAAGTTCCCCACTGCTTCAACAAGCACTAACATAGGCTATGATATAAATGATGAGTTTTAGATTCTCCATCAGTTTTAAAAGAGAAAGGAATCTGTTACTGCCTTCTCTGCAGAGCTTGATTCTACTCCTTCATATAGAGAATTCTTGGAAACTGCATGGAGAGTTAAAGTATTATGGAAATAAGGAGGATTAGGTCTGAAAGCAAGCTAGGACTGCAGCAGATCCAACCAGATATGTAGCCTCAAAGAAATGTCCAAGAAGTGCACAAATGCCTCCAGCTTACAGATGAGGCAGATATTTAACAAAGAGTTAAGATACTGTCTGGGCCCAGATATTCAAATTCTCTCCAAATTTTTCTCTCCCTGTATACTTCAGATTTATTGGCTCCTACTGCTATGAATCTGCAGTGTTCCAGGTACGTAGAATTTCCCAGATATGTCTGCTGCAGTTGACTGGATATTAAAAAAAAAAAAAAATCAGATCTTGAGCAACCACTGCTGATTTTGTTTGCTTAGCTAACAAAGTATTAGGTTACCTTTTGTTTGTTGCTCTCATTTAGCCTAAGTCACTGTAGTTTACAGAACAGGTACAACTGGCTCTTTTTTCCTCTGTATAGCCATTTAGACTGCGTACTTCATAAAGGATTTCTCTTCCCTACAATGAGCTTTAGCAAACAGCACACAGGTTAACTGTTGACACATTTTGACTCCAGAAATTCCGGAGTTTGCAGCAATTGCTTGTAGCTCTTAACCAACATGTCATTTGCATCTAATATTAATGCCTTTTGGTCTATACTTCATACATGACATGTAAATCATTGCACTCATGACTTGTAGTTTGGATTTAGTAGACTCCAGTGTGAGCAATTGGAATCTGTGTGTATATCCACATAAATTTTTAATCTCATTCTGCTTTGAATGGTGAGTTCTAACAGTCACGAATAACCAGGATATATTGGTATCCTAGATACAGAAGTGGCTTAGTGATGTTAATCACAGTTTATGTTGGATCTTTTCAAAATGGATAGCAAATAAAATCCAGACAAATAGCAAATAAAAATCCTATATTCCCCAGGGCCATTTCAGAAATCAAATAGTGATATAATAAGAGTCTGATAAAAAAGTTCAAAAAAAAATGGAGATAAAGACATAATTCTTTAAAATTAATGTCATTCAACTCTGTTCCTTGTGGGTTTTTTTTTTTTTACCCCTTCTCCCTTTTTTTTTAACTCTCTAAGAAGTCGTACTAAAATTTCAGGTCATTGAGAATCCATTACTTTTAAATATGTTAGCTTTGGTCCCACCCACCAACCCTATCAGTCTAAATTATGTTGTAGGTGTAATTAATTTTGAAAAGTGCACTGTGCTGAATAAATCATATGTTGCTTAATATAGCTAACCATTGTTATTTGTATCCATCTTCCATTCATCCTTTTTTTGTAGTGCAGTGTTTTAATGCATCCTAAGGAAGGAAGAAAAGGTCAGGAGAAACATTAGTATTTTCAAAATGAAATTACTTTGTAAAAATAAAAGGGAGTCACAAGTTACTGGCAGTAATTAGAGTGATTTAACATGGAACCTGAAAGGGAGAGGTTCAAGCACTTTGGGAACATTGCAGGGAACAGAAAAAAAAAAAAAAAAAAAGAAACAGGAAGCCTGAAGCAAGCTATTGAATATATAGGTTTCCATCTGCCCCAGAGGTGAAAAAGTCTGTGAGGAGCAGAAAGGGGTTAGTCCTGTCTGTTAGTCATGTCAAGAGACTGTTTTCTGCAAGTCAGTAGCCTGGACTTATTAAAGAAATAAAATCTTAATGAACAACAAATGTTTAATTAAAAAAGTATTCTAAACATAATGAAGCTTGGCCCTTGTAAGATTTTGACTTATAGATATGTCTTTTGGCAAAGACTCAAATGACATCAAATCCAGAATGTCACAGAAGTTGAAAAGTACTTGGACTTAATTCTAGCTCAGGCTTAAATCTAATTTGACTTCAACACAATAACAGTAGCTTTGGGGAAATCTGCATTTTTGCCCCAGATAAACACTATATGGAAAGATGCAGTTCCATGTGATTCTTGGTCAAGGCACAACCTATTTGCTATGGCCCACTGGTTTTCCAGGCCTGCGAGCTATGGAATGCATATGATGGCTCTGTAACACAGCAACTTTTTCATTACGTCCCAGACACTGCAGCATGGTGTTAGCAGGGTCGAGGAAAGAAAACCATTAACTACCGCAAAGTTAATTTACCATGTTCATACAGGGATTGTGCTAATAAGACTTCAAGTTCTCTACAGAAGCCATCTCCTCACCCAACCTACAGAGAGAAATCAACTACCTCTTCCCAAGGAATTGCTTGAAGTTTGTGACTCTCACAAATTACCTAGTTTACAGTCATCTAATGTAGCTAAAATTTAAACAAACCTGAAGCCTTCAGATTTATGTATGTCTGTATACACCACTGTGCATTCCACTGAAAATAATGAGATTAAATGTTGTATGTATAGCTAAGCCCATGTATAAGGTCTTTGTTATGTCAAATCTCGTCATTTTCTTTTTTAAGAAGTAAGACTTGAAGGTCTAAGCATTTTTAATAGGTTTAGAAGGGAAATATTTGAAACTGATCTTTGCTTTGAAATTTGGAATGTTCTGAGACTCCTATATAAATATCTGTAAAGCTTTAAAGGATTAAAACATTTTCCATAGTATATGTCTAGCTAACAATAAGAATTACTAGACATTATGAGACACAGCTGTAGGAGCATTGTTCAGATATCTCATACCATCCTTGGCATACAAAATATCCAGGAGACAAAGCCATGATGAGGAAGAGAGGTACTGGGGAGAAAAGCCCCAAGATACAAAGCTATCAAGATCCCAGGAATGCACAAAAGGGATTGCTATAATTTACAGGCTATATATGTATTGACCTATATAGTATTGACATACTATCAGATGTGGAATACTTCCTTATTACAACATATACTTACAAATACCTGTCCCTACTGGTCTTAAAAATTGACTCCAGTGTTTGAGTTCCAGCTTCTGGAAATAATGGTCAACATGCACAGTTACAGTGGAAGCAGCTACACTGGTATATGACATGCTCACATGGATGAGGATTCTTGCAAATGGATTCTTGCAAATTGGACAGTTTTCCAATGTTTGAACCTGTTCTACGAGAACAGTGTGCACTTTTTCTTTTTTTTCTTTTTTTTTCAACACATGAGTTTGTTTTCTTATTATATGTGAGATGTGTTTATACATATTTGTCCACTTCTGCTTTTGCTTAGCAGACCTGCTGGCAGATTAAATAGGACACAGAACGGTTAATATCAGAATCCTCCCTGCATTCAGAAAGGAGCTGATTCATGAGGTTTAGAGGCTGGAGAAAGCTGAAGCTTAACAGACTAATGGATAGTCCATGTAGACAGATCTATCTCTAGAGTAGACAGATCTATCTCTAGAGTCTAGGACTCTACCATCAGCTAAATAATAACAAGACGATGGGATCAAGAGGTAAAGCCCAAAGCCACATGTTAAACCTGAGTTTTAGTGAGATGCCAAAGTGACTTGCAATGTACATCAGTCTTTTTCCACAGCTGCACAAGTCTCTATGCAGGTCATATAATAAGTCCTTTGTTTTGACAGGGCCTAATTTCTGGGAGTATTCTTCTTTTTTCTTTTTTCTTCAGTTGGGCCCATTTTATAAAGTATTTGATGTCACATGTAAGGAAAGAAGGAAGTCTC
>JAUBOD010000317.1:385536-406157 GCA_032353885.1 Nothura maculosa | reverse complement strand
TCTACTGAAATTTTTTGGACTAGTTTGTGTTCTACTCAGCATTACCCTACTTTACAGTGATCAAAACATCAGTATTTGGCTGTGGGCAAAAAAGTAACAGGAAATCTTGCTTCTAAGTAAGGAGAATATTACCTCTTAGGACATATTTTGGAGGATTTTGATTTTAACCCAACAATCATCTAAGAGAAGAGATATCAGATAGTTAAGACATAGATTTGAGATGCTGGGGACCCAAGTTCAAAGATACTTTCTCCATCAGCGTCCTTGCTTAATCTGACCAACTCACATACTATAAAAAGTTACTTATTATGAAGTTGAATCTAAGGTGGAAATTTTGATGAGAAATACAGTGTGCTTTATATATAACTACATATAATATAGTGTTGTTTGGAACAGACAGTTTGTGGCTAAATGCACTGAAAGTCAGTGGAGATTTTTGTGTATCACTTAGCTGGAGCATTTCTTCATTTCTTCTTCAGATGGAAATAATAATCCTCACTCCCTCAAAAAATAAAATAAAAGTTGTGTCCTCAAATACAGTAAAACTTTCTCAAATATCCTTCAGTAGATAAACAATCTCAAACTGTCCTATAGGTTGATGCAGCTCCATTTGTTGTTTTAAAAAGACAACAGACAGTTTTATATGGATACCCTTTAGGAAGCACCCTGAAGATACTCCTTTTCAAGGGAGCAAGTCAGCTTTGTCTGTATAGGTTGCAGACCTCCTATACTGGCAATCAATTCTGGAAGCGCATGCCAGAGCACAGGCATTGCATGTGATTTTCACCAGCTCTCAGGAATACTTTATCTTCTTATACTCAGACAGCTCCTGTTCTGCATTATATATCTACAACCCTGCTATCTTTAGGGAGATAAAGACTCAGGGTTAAAAATTCCCCGTCACTTTTCAGAAAGGCTGCTTTAATCCACAACTCCGAGTCTAGGGCACTTGCATTCTATCCAGCAATCCAGAAAAAAAAAAACACACAACTCAATATTTTATCAAAACATTTTCATCCTGTGTTTTAGGCTATAGGTCAGGAAAACAGAGGTCTTAAAAAAAAAAAAAAGAAGTCATTCACTAATTACCCAAAAGATGCTCATTATTATACTTAAGAATTAGAGCTCTCTTACTGTTCTAAATGTCACTACTGGCATTTAGATTTCTTGTTTATGTATTTTATTGTTTTGTAGTGATGTGCAAAGGAATTAGAATTTAGACAAAAATGAGAGATATTTTCCCTCTCAGTTCTTCTCCAGAAGACTGCATGTTGTACCATGCAGTTATGCTATGCAGCAGATCAATGTGCCAGAGAAGAAAAATCCAAATAAAACCTACCTTCAGTTTCAACTTCAAGATTATGCTGTGCTCCCTTTGGATTGAGAACTGAACACCTGCAAGCTTTGCAGCCATCCTTGTAAAGCATTGTCCTCCTCTCATCTTAAACTCCCTCCTACTTGTCTTTCCAATAAGATCTTTCTGATGTTTGCCTCAGGCAAAGTTTGCTAGGAATATTAATATATTTTTGAAGACAAACTAATATAATTGGGCTCTGAGGATCACAAGTCCTTCTTTGACTCAGAAACCTGTCTATTAGAAGCCCCTTGTGTTAAGTGGTTTTATTTAATCATGGGTTTTTTTTGACTTAGTAGAGAAAAGATGTGAATCATTACTGGAGGCAGAGAAAGCAGAGCTTTTTACAGTCTGGACTAGGGCTCTTTAGGAACATTTGTATTGTTTTTATTCTAACAGATCAGATCCATTAAAATTCGTATACTTCTTAGTAAACATGGATTGATACCAAGCTGCTAAATATTTGAGGACTCTGGGCTTTCATGCTGTCAGAAATGGGGGGTTTTAATGGCCTGTGATCCAGCTGTGCTTTGGGAAAACTTGTGGCTCTTTCTCATACACAACTGTGAAAGAACTGAGGGATCAGGTATTGAAAGTCCAAGAAGACTGGAATTAGATCTTTTACTTGATGTTTGTGGATTTTAAAAAATATAAGTTCTTTTTTTTTCTTTACTTTTTTCTTTTTTATTTTTTAATGCAACAGCTACTTAGGTGAAGATTTGCTGGGAGTCACAACAGACTTCTCGTTAACAGCCAACCTGCTGTGTCCTCCCTCTCAATGTGCGGAGGTTGCAGCCTTAGACTGTATCTTTTCTTGGTCATTCATATCAATCTTACACAGCATACAAGTATAGTATGCCTAAATAAGATACTGCTTTATGTTCCATTGCAAAAAGAGCTAAATTTAACTATTTTGTAAAATTATTTTTTAAATTAGCTTTCAATCTTCAAATTGAGCTCTCTATTAAGATATTTAAGATAACGATACATTCTATATTTCTGTAGACACAATAGTAACAAATCCAAAGGCAGAGTAGTGAATATTCACATCAGGCCTCATTAGAGTTTGCAAAATGGATTCACTAGTAAATTGCAAATAATCATTGGCATAATGAGTTGTATGAAGAGTAACTTGCCCCAACTCTGCTTGTACTTACTTGGATGTAATCTAATGATAAAAAAAAAAAAACAGCAAAACCATGTATGTTCAGGATATCTTGCATTTTACAAGACATTTTACTCTCTCTATTAACCTGAAGAGATATGTATGAATAGAAAGCAAAGGATGAGATCTGATCAGTGTTAGTGCATGAGAATTGAATTGGAATAATAGCTCTATGAGGTAAGCTCTAACCACTTGTTGCTAATTATCTAAATGAATAAAATTATTAGAAAAATATGCTAGTGTATATGCCTTTGAAGCTTCCCAAAAGAGTGAATTTTTCTACTTTGTTTTTTGAAATTCTATTTCCATCTGTTGTCCAGGTTGTTGTCCAGGTCCTCATACATTTTTGTAATAGTAATATTTAACATTGTGATAACATTTTCTGTTTTCCTAGCTGCATGCAAACAGCTACTTTATCTGCATCATATTGGCACAAATTAGGCCCACATGTGGCTTTATCACGCACATGCAATTTCTCTGTCATTTAATCTCAGTCCTAAATGACAACTTTGGAATTCTCTGCCTCTCTAAATCTGCATTTCTCATTGAATTTAAATGGATCTCAAATCTATAAATAACTACATCAACTCTGAATATTGTATTCAATTACTTAGAGTTTGCTGCTGTTCACATGGCACTCATGTTGGGCTTTCATGCTGTTTGCATCAGCAAATCTCTTCTTTCTAAAATGGCCTTCTGTATTCATGATTAACAACTCAATCCAAGATTGATTTTTTAAAGCCTATTCTCTAACATATATAATAGAGTCACTTTTCAAAAAAGCGCCAGTGGTGGCCTGTGGTTATAACTCAGCAACTGTTCTCTTAAACAAGACTTTATCTGGAGATACAATGGTTAGAACCAGGCTTGAACACTTATTGTTGGACTGCTTAGCATAAAGTAAATTGAAAGGTAGCACAGAATTATAGTGACAATAATAGCAGCTTGTTACAGGCAGCCAACACGTGCAGGTGCACTGTAAGAAAGGGTCATATTGTGAAGCACATGTCTCAGATGATGGCTGTTCCCTGCTAGAAATAAAACTGGTCTCACTGGTTATGCTTACACTGCTGTTTCGGAGTCACTCTGATGTGGGAACCAGTAGGAATTCGCTGGTTTTGGGAGTAGCAGAACCCTCATGGCTGGTTATGGGGTTCTCTTGGTGTTTCTACTTCAAGAATCACCCTCAGTGCTGATTGTGCACAAGAAAAGGTATCTCTCACCACGATGGGGCTGCATGGTAGCACCTCATCGTTGAGTAAGGAGACTATCTATCCTGTCTGGCCTAGCAAAACATGCCAGATGCTCAAGGAGCTCTCATTCTAGGGGGAAAGAGCTGCTTAGCAACTTGTTACCTTTATCATTATCTGCTTTTTATTTAGATTGCTTATAGGGTAGTGTGCACACGTGGAGCCTGATTTTCATGGTGGCCTAAGTTTCAGGCCAAGGAAACCCTGTGGGTCATACCTACAAACACATTACAACTAATACCAGCAAATAGGATAAAATAAGAATAAATTCATATTTAAATTAGGAATAAAAACATATTTAAATTAGGACAGAATGATTTTTTTCACCCACTGTATTATAAAAAGCATATATTGTCTTATAAAAAGCGAAGAAGCAGACAGATTGAAGTATGGCAACTGTCTATCTGAGGTTTCTTTGCTCTGCTCCTTTTCTCACCAATGCCTCATTTGTGCATATATTTCCTTCTTGTTAGATGTGGGCATGTAACCCTGGGTGCACAATGGTGGTTAAGGCAAATAAAGTCATTTATTTTTCAAGACAGTATAGAAATAATAATTCTCATATTGTGACTAGGTGAGAGAGGCAGAGAGACTTTTGAGCTGCTTTCATTTTTCCAGCATCAAGTTTGTTTGGGTAAGTATTCCACGGTCATTCCTAAAGGGCACACCAGCTTGTTGGTAGGGAGAGATGTAACAAAGACTCACGTGCTCTTTGTGATCCACTTCAGACCTTCTTCAAGAATGTTAGTGGTACGTAGGCCTATCATTAGCTCTATTCCCTTTCAGTGAAATTCACTTCAGTGCAAAGGGAAAACATGGCCTAACTCGAAAAAAAATCCTTTACTGTAAGCCTCAAGCAAAAAATCAAATAATTATGCTATGAAGAGAATGCTTCTCAAGGCACCGTTCCCATAATGATTTATAAACAACTGTCTAATTTAAGCCAAGTGTGCTATGAATTTGCTAAAAATATTTAAAAGATACCCTTGCTGTTATGGTAATTAAACATGTATGAGATGGAAAATAACAAAAACACAAAAACAGTTATGGTTGCCACAGATGAGTAATAAATATCCTAAAGAAAGAGCTGCATTTAATAAGTAAACCAAAACAATATGGTGACAGTAGGGCAAGAATATAAAGTCTGCAGAAAACAATGTGCTGCAAAGAGCAACAAAAACTTAAGTCTAAAGGCCACAAAATAATGATGAATAGCAGTAGATGAGAAAATAAAATATTGGTGAACAAGCAACTTGAAATGCTCCAGGCAGCATAAACAGCATGATTATCCACAGTGATCACTACATTTGCTTATAAATCTTCACAATGCCAGCAGCATTTAATTCCTTTCTAAGACCAGCAGAGCGTTACATAGGAAGAATAATCAGCCAAGACTTTAGATAAACGAGGAGGTTTGCATCACTTTCAGATATTTTCCCTTCAGTAATTGTGTCATAAAAATAAAACTGAGCAGGGATTTGTCTCCAGTACAGAATTTTGGGAAGAATGGACAGGAGTCCTAAAAGAGTCCCTATAATGTAGAAGATTTAGAAGATCTCTCCTAAAATATTAGTTTTGTTTTATAAAGTTTAGGGCTCTCTTTGTATTTATAGACATTTCCTACACTTTTTAAAGGGTTATTCCTTTCTTGATAAATGTGAATTTCTGGCTATAGTGAATTACCTCTTCCTATTCTCCAGTGCGGTGAAATTATTTCCTTCAGCTTAGCATGGTTACATACAAATATGTTTGCATATAAGAATATCACCTTCAGGTATACACAAATGTGTGAAAGTATAAATAAGAACTTCTAGTTGAGATAATTAGTAAGTAAATCCAGTGGACAAAACAAATAAATCCTAAATTTTTTTCTCCTTCCCTCTTGAGCTTTATAACTATTGTTGCTGGCATACCATTTAATTGTTTTTGTTCCAGGCACAGATCTACATAGATAAAATGTTACTTGTCCTAGGAGTCTGGTATTACTAGATAGAGACCATGCAAATACATCATCTGAGAATTCACTTTCATATTTAAAAGTCCTCGGTTCCTTAATTTCAGCAATCCCTGTCACAACAATTTTGATCTATCTTGCTTTCACGCTGGGAACAAGAAAAAAATCCCAAACTGTCTTGACTTGCTAACTCAAAATATTTACCTCAATATTACCTCGTATATCTTTATTTTGTGTGTGTGTTATTAAGGACAACAATTTGCTTTTGTTTGGCAGAATTAGTCTAGAAATCCTCTTGAATATAGCAGAAAGTATGAGGAATGCTGTTAAAAAAGTGGAAACTTTAGCTTTGCAGAGATTCATGTTACTGCTTGCTTGAGCTAGGTGTGACATTTATTCATTTCATCGTCAATTGAAATGAACACCAAATTCCAATGAAATTCATTGCTATTGTCTTCCTCCTGAAATCTTCTCAAATGGCTTTGGCTTTTGTTTTCACTTCCAGTGAAATGTCTTGTTTTTTGCTGAGAGAAAGAGACGAGATGGAGAGGGAGAGAGACTTGAGCTGAGCAGCACAGAGTAAAACTTACAAAGGATTAAATCTTGCTCATGATCCCAACAGGAAGATTTTACACTAGATATCTAACTTCCCACTATAGTGTCCCACTTGGCCAACTTCGTTCCAAATTAATATCTTTCACTGTGATGGATGAATTCCTGGAAAGGTTTTTTTTCTTTTTCTTTCTTTTTTTTTTTTTTTTTTTTTAACAGTTCTGCATTTACATTTTGCCATTCAGTTCTAGAATATGTCTGGTTTCAGTAAATTGCTGCCATCTGCCCATGCTTCCTCAGGGCTGGTTGCATGAGATTTTACAGTCTTTTTTTGAGTAACCTAGTCCAAATTTAGATTTTGTTAAGTTTTACTCTGTGCTGCTTAGCTCAAGTTTGATGCTTGTTATTCTACTAGATTAGTAGATTTAAGGAAAAATAAAATGGAGTAACAAATAAAAGAAATGTTTCTAACAACACTTTTAAGGTTTTATAACAATGACACAGTAAACTACAGCTCATAACCCTTTAAAAGGTGCATTTATCCATGGATTGCAAAGCTGGCTGCAGGAAGAGCTTGTTATCTGAGAGACACAGGATTTCCCAGGTCCCATGCCAGAGTGCACACGGAGTGGAAAGAATCCAGACTTGCGGTGGAAATAGTTTAAAATTCAACAAACTGGAGTAAATACTGTGGTTTTTTCGACAGATAGAAAATGCACTATTTCAAAAAGTACCCACTAGCTAACTCCATTTTGACTGACTTTGAAAGGACTACCCTTAAATTATCTAACATATTTTGTGTACATGCTGTAAACAAGTTCAAATTACATATGTAATGCATGGCAACAACTGAATGCGGAAATTTCAAATAGAAAACCCTTAGAAAAACACATTTTCTTCCCTTCAGAAAAGAAACATAAGAATTCATCATGTTAATATTAAATTAAAACTTAGGGTCTCATACAAATCCTGGTTTATGGGACAAAATATCTAGTAGAAAACTTTTGCAGTCAGATAAGCCTCTTACACAGCAGTTTTGTTTGTATTTTCTGAAGACCAGCACCAGAACAAATCTATCCTCAGCCTCTCTTCAGTTTTTAAGACTAATTGAAAGTCTACATATCTACAAGCTTTGATGCTGAGTGTCCAGATCAGAACTGTAATGTGTCATGTATGGGCTATATTTTTTATGGGGCACTTAAGCATAACCATCTGTGACGGATATGCTCCTTTCACAGCTCAACCTGACCTGTACCTTACATGCAGCCCTGTTCAGTTGCTAACCACCAGCGATTTATCTAATCCTGGTAGGGCCACCATTCTGATTTCTTCTCCCACGTAGACTCAACATAACAATCCTGAAGGCTGCATCCCAAAGCGGAGGTGTGGCTAATACACTAGACAATGGTCCTCTGAAATGAAAGAATGACTGTGAGTCAATCATCTAATCCTATAAATATGCGGACAGCCCAAGAGCCCCTTGAGCTCTCCTGGCATGGCAGCGGGCTTGTAGTAAGTTTACTTACTACAGGTTTGTAGTAAGTAAATATAGTACGCTGTCTTTCTTTAACTTTACTTTGTAACTGTGCAAAAGAACCCTTAGTAATAAACCGTTGACCAGGTCTGGGACTAGGATTGGATCCAGCCACACTCAGACTCCTCTCAGAAGGAGCCTGGAGAGCAAGGGGGTCCAATCTGAACCTCGTGACTCAATGGGAGGGTATCCCAAGATAATTGTGTATCATCTTGAGCCTCCATGCAGTAAATAATAAGCGACCTTGCTATAGAATCTTGTGAAATCATTGTCCATATTAATAAATCCTATTATTATTTCTTTCATATGAGTGAAGTGCATTTTGTCACTCACCCCCGCCACTGTTCATTCCGTGACACCATCCATGCCTTTAATACATGCACCCATACAGGGCTTCTGTCATTAACTAAAAGCTAGAAGAACAATAACTGGCCTGGAAGTGAGAAATATCAAAACTGATAAAATGAACTGAGAAAGCTCATGGTACAGAAGTTTGCGCTGGTATACAGCAATATTTAAAAACAGACTGACTTCAGAATATGTCAAAGGATGGGAAATGAAAGGGGAGAAACTGCAAGAGACAAAGAGAATCCTTGCAGAGACAAGTTTGGATGTAGTACTTGGAGGAGGGGAAAGTGGGAATCCAGAGATGTTTTCACTCTAGTTTTCAAATGTGAAGTGTGATACAGAGACACTAAGCTAGAATAAGAAATGAAACTCTTCATAACCTCTGGAGGAAAGAGATGTTATTGTACCTGTGAGTTTCTCTGAGTAACTCACCTTCTCTGCCGATGTGATTATTCCTAGAGATAGGAATTATTCCTGTAACAAAAGCAGGTGGTGAGAATAAGTTCTACAATACACATACTGGTACTAATATATCCTTGTCTTGAGTATTATACTCCATGGTAATGGCAGATTCTAAAAAGAAAAAAAAAAAGAAAAAATTATTATGGTTCTTTTAGAACCTCATTCTTTTTTTCTCTTTCTTTTTTTGCTTCATAGATTTGAGGTATATACCTGTGGAGCTGAGTGTGATATGTAAAGTGTCTCAGAATTCTAACTAGGGAAACAGTAGAAAACCATTAACTTGCATGGAATATTTTTTTCAATATGTTTTGATGTTGAAAAACTCTAAGGAAACAGATGTTTTCATTATTTTTAATAATTTCTGTGGAAAGCTATGTTCATCAAGGGCAGTATTTCCAGCTAACTACAAATAAAACCAACTTTATTGGGCCTTGGCAAGACAGTTGTTCAAAGCACTGAAGAAGAACAGGTTGAAGACTGTCAACCTTCTAGGAACTTTATGGCTCTCAAAATTGCACATGAAATGTTTGGAGACTCACACTATAGGATTTTGTTAGTGAATATACTCTCATGTTTAAATCTATTCCCTACTATACAAGTTACATTCTTATTCTCGTATCAATCAGGTGACATTGGCTGAACTTGACTTTTTGCTGCCTTTATCATCTTTATTTGAAGTTTCTCATTAACTGTAATCTTTTTTTTCCTTTCTCTCTTTTGCTTGTATCATTCTTCTCCATTTCCAGTACACAGTATTTGTTATTGCCTTTTCAATTTCAAGCAATCCCTCTTGAATATCTTAGATGCTTTTTGATTTTCACATCCTCTTTTTGCTGAGGGATGAGTGTCTTTTCAATCACTCGCCACTGTGAGACAGGTATTCAGACTAGTGTGCAGGCATAATTCAGCATAATTCCCCCACTTCATTGCAATCAGTTTGATTTATATTAACATAGGATCTAGCCTAAAATCTAAGGGTATTTCTTGTGTTTTACCTGAAGAGCAGTATCATTATCTTCTCTCTCCCAAGATGCTCCAAACATTTAATTTGAAAATGAAAAATGGGTTTTATAAAATCTTTTAGGTCCCAATCATTTATGATTTCACCTTTATATTTGGGAAGATCTGTAGAGATAGGCAATAAAATGAAAACATGTGCCCTGTAGTTTGTGAAATCAATAGAGTCAATGATCCGTTGGATCACAGGAGTACAGTTCAGGAAATGGCAGATTTTCTTTTTCTTTGTACCACCATACTGTCCAAATTACTCTGGAAATATTAAACACAATGTGGAACAAGACACAAAGGCTCATTAGAAATGAACTAAAATGTACTTTTGAGCTTTAGTGGTAAGGCTGACATTTCAGAATATTCTTGTAATACAGAGCAAAATTTCAGTGACTACAGTAGCACTTCCCAACTTATCTTTGGGAAAAAAAAAGTATTCAATGCTATTTCAAACACAGAAGTTTCCTAATGAACATAATAACTCTCGCCATGGCATAAAGAGATAAAAGAGAACTAAGCAGCTTTGTGCAATGGCATCATGGGCTAAGATTCTCGTTTGCTATTTTTCAGGGGACATGAGCATTAACAAGGGCAAAAATCTTTCCCACCTGCCTAACCTTTCCCCATTAAAATCAAGTGGACAGAAGACAGAAGTTCCAGAATATTAGAGCTGATCTCAAAAAAGCTAGGGAAGAGAGGGAGGAAGAATCACAGATTTCTGCTGGTGAAGGCCACAACCAAGCTCTATGCCTCCTGGAGAACAGGGAAGAGCACACCGTGACTACTAACCTGCAGCCATCCCATGTCCACGGATGTCCACGTGGGATCTATGCTGAGGAGGCTGGCTATCCCTCACACACAACCTTTCTCAAAATGATGTGAAACATTGTTATCTGATGTATTATTACCAGGTGTTTACATGTGCCAAGAAGGGACTAGGGTTCTGTTCCTCATTGGGCCTCAAACCAGGAAGATACCAAGGAACCAGAGCGGCTGTAAGGTTCACTCACCCACTGCAGCTGGTGAGTAACTCGCCACCTTAATTTTCCCCTCCATAAACCACTTGATTATGCTGCTGTAGAGACAACATGATATTCCCTCACTTTTCATTATAATATCAAGTTTTAAATAATTCATATTTATAAAATTCTCTTCATAAGAGAATACCCATGCATCTAAAATAATAAATACTTTATTCAGCATGTCTTATTTTTCTTCCTCTGTCCTGCAGACAGAAAAATACTGAGGAAAAAAATAGTGGAAAGCACCCATTTCTCACAAGCCTGAGATAAGGGTATTATTCTACTCTTCCCTGCTTTGGGTGCCTTCATGTATCAGCCATGCAAAATTGTGTTTGCCTGTTTCCCTTCAGCAGCACAACACAGCTGCATGGGTCACCAGAGAAGCAGGTTAAATCAATCCTCACTGAACCCCATGATGCCATAGTTCAAATGCTAATTGCACCCAAGTTCCTTATTTCTAGCTCTGCCTATGCTTCTGAAGACCAGAGCTGCTCTTTGGTCTTAGAGGAAGGAAACTTTCTGTCCCAGAAAGTAGGATGATTGTTACATTAGCAAGATATACAATAAAATATAAGCAAATAAGATGTGGATTCTACCAAAAACATGTCATAATGTTTCAATAGCAATAGCATACACTGGTGTTCTTCTGCACTGTACAGTCTTGAACTGGTAAAGCTTTAATGATAATTTAGGTTTGGAATTTGTTTTTTTCATATATCTATTTCATAACCATTTCACTAAAAGGATCATTTTTTTAGTTGGAAATCCATCAGGTATCTTACAGAAGCTGAAATATAAATGGAAAAAAAAAGGAGTAAGACAATTTTTTCCATTTTTAGGACATCTTTATGTTGCTAAGTACCTCTGCCTATGTTAGCATTCAGGACCCCGGAATGACACTTCAGTTTTCCAAGGATAAGTCTTTTAACCTGCTGGATATCCTGTATCTGCACTGTTTGCAACAGTTGGACAATGAAAACAATTGTGATCTCATTAAAATCCTAATTTATAATTTAGAGTAAAATATATGAAACCTTAAATAATGTCAAATTTGATAATGAAAACTGGTGAGCACCTAGAGCTTTCAGTAATAGAATGATTGCATTCCGTTTTGGTTATTTTTTGTTCTGTTTTCTTAGTCTTGCCTATATTGGTAAGGATAACTGTTTGGTATAGAAAATTATTTTTTTACATTTAGTAACTTAATTATACAATTATTTTGCTCTTAGTTTTGTGAATTATTTAATAATCAAATGTTTCCAGTTGCTCTTAATAAATTCAGTGGAATGTGCTGAAAGGATATTCCTAATATCTGTTTGGAATTGTGTTCCTTTAAACATCATAATTAAGAAAATAGTAATAGTACTATTTTTAATGGTAGAATAATATCTTGTATTGTTGTCAAGCTGTGCTCATATAAAGAAAATTACACATACATCTAATGACACAGCACATAAAATTCACAAGAACCTTGGGTCAGGTGGGTTATCTCAACTAAAAGTCTTAGAAATTCTGCAAATATTTCTATGAAATTGATTACACTTATGTTAATTATGCTATTTGCTAATTGCATTATGAACAAAGAAGTATTTGCAGTTCTATCTGACTGGCATTTTCTGTGCTTTTGATAAAGATTTAAAAATCCTTTGATGTCCAGTTTAAATGGCTATAGATTTTTTTAAATGTATCATGACTGTTCCATGAACATACATTTGGGCTTAATTTTAAACCAGTACAACTTCTTTCATGCTGAAGGGCATTACTATCTGCCAGCCATAATCAGCTTTGGCCTCTCTGTGGGGTATTTACTGGAAATGAGATTTTTGGTGGATTTTGCAGCTGATTTCCTTATGTGCCAGATTGGAGGCTGCCTGAGTAGTAATGTATCAGTACTTTGTCATCTGAAGGACCATGTTTGGAGAAGTTAGAGAAATCATTCTGTCTCGTGTCAGTACCCACTACTGTCTCATGGAATGCAATGTGTCAGGTCTGCAGGGCATTTTTTCATTTGAGATATAATTGTCATAGATATTTTTATATACTATATCACCTAAGAGTTAAAGAATTAAGTTTTTCACCAGCTCTGCAGATTACTGTTTCAAATTCTGTGAATATAGAGTGAAATCTTGACCTTGGTAGGTGTTTTACCACTGGGATTTTAAGCATAGGCACTGCATGAGAAAAGTCTCTATTAAGTAATAAAATATACTTTGTAATTTTAAAAAATTCTCAGAGTATACTTTCTAATTTTATTATTTACCAAATAAGTTTTACAAGCATGAGGTGAAAGGATATGTACTAATGGTTCCCTCTTCTTTTTTTTTTTTTGTCAAACTAATTTATTAGTTTTTTTTTCTTACTGCTTTTGGCTGTCTAACCATGTACCAAGGAAGATCCTTCCTCACCTTCAAATGCTTATCTCCTGTTTGCCATTGCTATCTGTACTTGACAGTCAATTTTCTTCTTCATTTACTGAAATCACAGCAACTTGTCAATGCTTAGATTGAATACAGTGGCTCAGAATGTCAAGTGATGTAAATAAACCTTAATTTCAGGGAAATTTGTTTTTTTACACTGGTGAACCAAAAGGCACCAGTTTTTCCCAGCGATCAAAATCACAACGTAATAGTGACAAAAATTAGTGAGAAAACACTTCCAACTGTAAGATTGCAACAACTTTGCAACAAATTTTAACACTTTTATCACCCATTAAAATAATGTTTAATTCAATACAGTAGAATTTTACTCTTGAATATAAAGCAGTCAAATCATACTATTTTCTTTACAGAATTCTGCTCATTTAGAAAATTGGTTAGCCAGTCTCTCTTGGCAAATATTTAATGTCTTCTCTTTGAAATTAGACATTATACATGATTCCAGTGAAAATCACCATGGGAACTGTTCATTATTATATATCTGTGACAGTTTGAGGGGAGGTGGTTGGCCATCAAAGTACAGCTGAATATTACTGAATTTTAAGTGCTCTAAATTTCTCTTTTATTATGTCAGAATATAAAATTCAGGTCTGATTTTAAAATGAATCATACATTTTTCTTCATAATAACTCTAAAGAAGTTAATGAAAAAATAGCAATATAGTATGAGGTAGCTAGTTGCTTAACAATTGAAAGCTAACTAAAGCAAATCAAAGCTCATTTAATATATAAAAACTTTTGGCATATATTGTATAGAAAAAAATACATACGGATCAAATTTTTGTTATATCGCTGAACTTGCTAAGCTCCTTTTCTGATGAGATGCTGAAAATACATAACATCTAAAGCTATGACATACAGTATGTATTTATACATTCAGTATTATCTCTGTTAGATTAATATATACAATATCCTAATGTATATAATATTCCAAGTTGTTATGACAATACTTTATTTCAACTAAGTTGTCAAATTCTTATATGTGTACTATCTATCACATATATGGAGTTCATTTCTACTTTAACAGGAAACAAATCCCCAAGGCTATGGTGAAGTTGCAGGAATATAAAAGTGAATCTGATGTGTTAGATATTTTATTTATAATACAGAGTCTGGGTCTGTTTCTCTTCTGTCTTGCAACTTGAATAGTCATTTATGTCTTTGAAATAGCTGTAAAATATTAACAAATAGAGAACATTAGTTCCAGTTCCTAACTTTTGGCTCTGTGAATTACACACAGGTGCCTGCGATACTAGACAGTGATGAAGCTGGTGTACCTACAAACAGCTGCCTTCTAAAAAATGGCATTTCCTGATGTCATCAAAACAGACTGGTTCAGTATTACGTTTGCTAGCTCTTTTGAGATGCTTTTTTCTTTGCAAAGGATTTTATGTTGCCACGGTTGGACTCACTTAGAAATTGCCTGAAGAAATACCTTTACAGTACTTATGTCCCGGACATTTACAAATTACATCTGAAAACAAGTTGCTGACTAAAATTCACACTGACAGCCCCCAGCAGCATTTATCTTTCTGGCTATCTGCCTATCTACATATTAAGAATTTGTTTATGGCCAGAGAAATTTAACAGTCATTTCCTGTAGCTTTTCTAAATTGCTGCTACTGAATATAATTACAATGAAAACTCTAAGGTTTCCAAAACAAAAAAAAAGCTCTTTGTGAGTCATTAGTCTGATAATACTCCACTACAGCCAGCCCTGGTCTTTCTTGTGGATTACTCTTAGTTACTCCAAAACAGTGCCAGAGATTTTCACCTCAAAAGAACAGAGGCTAAGCAAACTGCTGCATAAGCACCGTTTTCAGAAGTTTGAGGTACTCTGATTCCTCAAAGAACATTGAACTGAAGACTGGCAATTGGTGCATCCCACACAACCATACAGAACCTTATTCTGATTGGAATCTTTGAGTTCCAGAGCAATGGGAAAACTCAGTTGTTTTTTTAAAAAAAAAATATCAGGGGCTGGTTGCTTTGTTCCCCCTCCCCCCTTCCCCCCTTTTTTTTTGTGGTAGAATTGTCCTTTCCCCATCTCTCTAAAAGAGCTACTTTCAAATTAGACTTACATCATCCCCTGTCTTCTGTTCCTTATCACCAAAATGTGCTCTTTCCACAAATAGTTTCTCTGGTCTCATATCACATTCTTCTAAATGCTTTACAGCATTAGACAACATTGCTCTTTGCCATCCATACTTAATTGGTCCAAGATTCACAGCCCCAGAAAACAGGCCTCTACCTCCAGGAGGAAAAGAAGGAGTTGTATGAGTTTCTTTCTATAGAATGTAGGTGCTACAAAGAGTTGAGATTTGAACACAGGAAAGGTTGCTGTGAAAATGGATGAGATCTAAGAGCTGATAACATAAAATGATTGAAGTGCTCCTCTGTAGACTATTAGGCCCAATTATTTTTTTTGTGTGTCTAGCTGTGTGTATAAATGGGCTTTAGCATTGTTATTGATGAGGCTGTGGGCACAGCAATGGTGCCGACCAAAAGGAGGGCTTCAGAAAGGCTGTTATCTGAGAGAGAGTGTGGCAGGATTTAATATGATTAGAGATTTGTGCTTGCATTGAGCCTAAACTCAAAACCACAGGTGTTCTCTCTGCCACAGCAAACACAGGTTCAAAGTTCAGAAATCTTCAGCATCTGAGAAGATAGAAAATAAATGTTGAGTCTGAGCTACAAAACTGGATAATGGCACTTCATGCATTGCTCATACATAGCTTATTACTCATGAGTTCACTAGTTTTGCCTTTGTATCAAATGCAGAACAATCTAAACTGTGCTTTTTCTTTTTTCACAGAAACACAGAATGGTTGAGATTGGAAGGGACCTCTGGAGATCATCTAGTCCAACACCCTGCTTGGGTGTTTAGATGTTCCAGTGAGATACAGATACTCTGTTCACACAGGGCAATAATTTGTAAAAAGAGTTTATTGTGCTCCATATCAGTTTTTTGGATTGTCTTGAATCATAATTGCTCTGTTCTCAGTTTTAATGTTCAGTTTAATTAAACCTATGTAGTTAATTAAAGTAAATTTATGTACACACTTGTATCAGTTAAAGCTGTTTTATTTCATCTTAGCTTGCAAATAGTCATTCACATTAAACCAAAGTATGTATGTACGTACTTTTCAAGGGGTTGTATAAATAATTTAACAAGTTTATAAATAACCTTTTTTGGGGAAAAAAAAGCACTTAGCTATCCAAGCCTCACCACGTTTTTTAATTAGCCACAACTGTTCTTGCATGGATGGTTTCTTATTTTTTTTCCATGCTCGTTAGGCACCATACATGCATTTTAAATGCTTTCTTTCACTGCAGTGCAGTAAGTTTCTGTAGCTCCTTGGTAGTAACAGTCAATATTTTATCTCCTCCTGCTGAATACTTATACTGGTCACAGACAAGGAACTTCTTGCATAATGTTAAAATAGGAGGACCATACTCTGCCCTCATGCATCTAAGGGCAAGAGAAGAGAGAGGGTGCAAAACATTACAGTTATATCCATGATGCTAAATAAATATACTTTAATTATAAGTGATTACTGAACATAATACTAAGTGACACAAATGACTGCCCCTTCTTGAGTAAAGTGACCATGTCACTCTACAAAGGACTTGGCTTTGGACATGCACTGAACTTCGTTTGGTGCTCCTTGGCCTTAAGATATAACTATTTATGTGCCTGAGTTTTATTCAGAACATCTTATGTAATACAACAGATGTGCTGCAACTTGTCAAGATGGTGTTTTTATTGCACAAAGTAGATGATTCTCAGTGCAATACCCTGGTGTATTCTATGACATAAACAGGTGTTTCTGGAGGCCAAGACTTATAGGGCCATGTTAAAAAACTCTACAGGAATCTCTGCAAGGAGAACCAAGCTTGGTTTTCCAGGTGCAGAGAGGGCTGCTGAGTTTGTAGCCCATGGTGTGTTCCTGTACTAGTCAAGTCAGAGAGCGAGTATCTACCTCCATGACGGTAACTAGGACAAGATGGTGCTCTTAGCCAAAACATACTTTTTTTTTCACCCAAAGGCTGGTGGTGAAGAAGTAATCTGTATCTGATAGGGGAGACTTTTGAGTAGGCATGAGACTAGTACCATGCCATTTCTGTGTTCATCATCACAAATAAAGACCTCTCTCAGTAACCCTGTTATATCTCTAATACAAACAGAAAACCCGGGCTGGGCCACTTGTAAGGCCAGCTGCCAGCCACCTACTCAAACTCTTAGCTGTGTGGGCAGAGGTACTAATGAGGATAATAGCAATAACATACAGTGCTTATACATCCTCAGACCTGTACTTTAGAGAAGTGCAAAATAAGACATTAATTCTTCAATCTGCCTCTCTTCTTTACTAGCTGCACTCATACAGGCAGTCACAGTGAAGCAATTACAATGGGGCAGATGCACTGCCACAGGTCTGCCCCTTCCAGCATATTCAATCACCCTGAATAAGTGCAATTCTCTGTGCCTCAAAGAAGCATATGGGGCTTTGGAACTGGAAAGAAGCATTTCTTTTTGTCGTTTCTTTCACAGCTATGGGGGAGAATTAAAACTAGCTAGGGAAACAGCTGGCATGAAGATTCCTGATGGAAGATGGAAGAGTCTGAAATAAATTGTCCACCAACAACTGAGCAAGTATGAGAAGAGTTTTTTGGCAACAAGCCTTTACAAAAGGAAATTGAAATTAAAAAGCTTTTCAGTTTATCTCATTTTTAAGTAGAGCTTTATTTTAAAATGCATGCAGATGCAAACTTCTGCAGTGGTCACAGAAAAGGATCTAATCATATTTGCTACAATTAGATAAAAGATATTGTACATTTATGGCTTCCAGAGTCTTACTGATTCGTAAGACTGAGATTCTTAATTGAAAGTTATTACCAATTTAGACTGCCTGTCTCTCTCAGAAAATAGTAGTAGCCCTTTTATATATTTTGAATGACCTTGCAGGAACATAGATATTTCCTGTACGTTTGCCAAGCTCTCTGCACACTTCATTTTCCTTACTTCAATTTAGTATTATTTGACCTTCACTGGGCAAATAAATCCTTCTCTTGCATTTTTCTGTATCTCATGTCTTTGAAGAACTCATCTTTAACAGCTACAGTATTTTGTTTTGATTTTCAGCCTCAAGTCACATTTTCTTAAAAAACAAAAAGAAGCCTGAAAAAAAATTTTAAACACTTTCTTGTCAGGTCTAGTTTTGGCATATTTTACTGAAAACTGAATTTTCCTTGTATTTAAGAATTTTAGAAATACTAGCAATATTGAATAAATATTAAAGAAAATAATAATCTTAGAAAAATGAGTGCTATTTTTAGCATATCAATTTTGGAAGTAGTTGTCCTAGATATCTAAATAAGAGCTCTCATTTATCAGGCCAGTGTAAGCAAGAGTATTCTCCTTCCTTTGTATCATTGCTGTTTCTAGTGAGAAATGGGAGAAATTCTTACTTCATTGTTGATGCAGCTGTAACATAATCTGCTGTTATTTTTTTATGTTGCTAGATGAAGGAGTCGGGCAGAATCTGCTCCTGAGTAGAGCAACTGCTTCATAAGCCAAACTGGTTGGCAGTGTACATTACAAACTGATCCTTAAAACAACCTGTTACAGCTGAAACTGTTAAATTTATTATTTCGTAGCTGTGACAACAGCAACAGGCCAAGTCAAGCTTTGTTTGATTACAGAAAGAAGAAAACCACTTCCATTTCCAAAACTTATGACTGACTGTTACTGTTGCACAATATTTTCCTGTTTGTTGAGATTGTGCAAAGTTAAAATAGAATTATTAAAAAGAGAAAAAAAATCATTTGGGGAAATCTAGCTTTTGAATGCATAAATCTAGCATTTACTGAATTCTTCTTATGAGAAACAGGAGCACAAACTTAAGATGCAAATCCTTGGAAATTGCCTTTTGCTTATTTTTAATTCATTTGTGTAAGTGTGTATAGGAAGGTAGATTTTTTAACAAACCGTCTCCTTCACAGTTTTTAAAACTTAGCTCAATATATTGAGGTCTCCTCCCTGCTGAAAATGAGACTTGAATGAAATAAAGCAATTAAAAATCTCTTATCTTCAGAATTTGTAGGCCATTTGCAATGCCTTTTCCTTTTTTGAATTGTTCTTCTTAAGCAATTTCTGAATGGTTTGCTTTTCAAAAATATCTTCAACTAGGCAAACACCAATATATATCAAATTGCCCATTAAAATGGAAGCTGAATTATAAGCTGTGCTGACAAGCAAGTGAACACTTACAGAGAGATGTTGTTTCAGTATATTCTCATAGTTATACTAATAGGGGTGAGATGAGGAATTTTCAAATAAACTTTGATGAAATCTTTCAGTGGTCACAGGATTTCATAGGGTTTCTTGCAAAGGCATGTCTGTTGTCATTTATAGCAAGGAATGTCTAAAGACATTTGATGATAATTGATGCCGAATGGTAATATTTATAGCAAGATTTCCAAAAATCCCATATAAATTTCACTAGAATGCATTTTTAACCTGTTGAACATCATTTTCAGTTATTATGATTTGCTCAGAGAGGGAGGGAGATGGTGGGAGTAGAGGAACTGTTTTTCTATAGTGTAGCACATCCTTTTTTTCTTCTGCTTTTGTTCTGTAATGAAAATGATTTGATGTCTTTCATTCTTTCTGTTGAGCTCAGTTTACTCAAATGCCCTGGACATGCTCAGAGCACATGTTCTGTATTATCACTTCTAGGGAGGTAAGTACAGCTTAATTGTTGTATTGCAAAAGAACATTGGCAGGACCTCGGAACAAAATACTTCTCCACAAACACATAAATTTTGGTCTTTGCAGATTTTTCAGGTCTGTATGTTTGGGCTAAATCAAGCAACTACTAGCTGATGAGATTTTGGGATTGCTTTTTCAGATCTAGCTACCTATTTCCTCTCAAAACTGGTTTTATTAACAATACTTCTATAGAGTACTATAAAGTAGCCAGTATCCATCTAGGTTACTAAGTAGGTATCACTACCTACTTAAATAGGTAGATGGTAAAAAATGGCTGCTGATTGAATCAGTAATGAACTTTATCCATGTAAGAACTTTCAGAACTACATTAGTGCCCTTATGCTAGAGGTGGTGCATTGAGGCAGGGAATAAATTATTTCCTTGAAGGATTTTCTGCCTATCCATATCAGCACTCCACAAACAGAGTTCTCTGAGCTATTTCTTGCACTTCCATTCATCTAAGCCCCTTGCATTTGCTATGGGCTAAGACACCCAACTTAAGAAATGTGTATTAGCTTGGCATCTGATGATAACAGGTTTCTGTGTGACTGAGCTATAATTTCACACACAACAACTGCAACTGAAGTAGCAAAGAAAGTCCAAGTTCTGTGACCTTAATACTAAAGTGTCTCCCAGGAAATATAACACTTCCTGGCTTTCAAATATGTTTGTCTGTGTTTTCATGTAAAAAAAATAGGCCTTATGGCTCCAGATGTGTGAAAAGTCAAAACAAAATATGCCATATTACTGACCTGTATCAAGTAGA
>JAUBOD010000317.1:364365-376944 GCA_032353885.1 Nothura maculosa | reverse complement strand
TCATGAACCCAAATCATCTCAGGACTCACAGGCTGGTTGCCTTTAAGTAAAGGTGCAAGCTAGGCAAGCTAGCTTCCCCAAAAACTCCTCAGACAAGGTCCTAATGTCCTATGGATTTGTACTGATTCGCCAAAACATTTAGACATCTACATAGGGACTCATGGAGTGAAAATGTCATTTAGAGTAAATGTAAGTACAAATCTGTGATGTAATTACAAATCTCTGATACTCAAATTCCCCTTCAGCTTTCCTAGAGTTCAGAAATTCCTCCTTCTTCAATGCTGCCATTGGAAAATCATTGCTGTGGTAGGTATGTCTGGGCATTTCTAGAAGCACCTCTACCTCAGACAGTGGCTAAAGTACACAGTTCTAGCTTTGAAAGATATATGAGGCCTAGCTTCAATTTTAAAACGAAGCATTGTACAATCCTCTTCTGAACATGAAACTCAAATGCTCTTATCTGTCTCACAAGCAGGTAAGCCCAGAAAGGTAATGGCATTTGGCTCAAGCCAACAGCTGCTACTCTCTTAGTGATCGTCAAAGTTGCTTCCCAGTGTGTCTCCTCTTAGTTTAAGATGTCTCAATCATCTTATTGACCTCCTGAGGTCTGGGTCTAAACAAGCAAGCCATTTTGTGGCCCTGAGTGTAACAGAAGGCTCTGCAACCTCCCCCATTCCTTCATGCTTTGATTGTCGTTGCTCATGGCCAGCTCAGGCATCTTGTAGCTGTAACCTTGGGTCAGGCTGCTGGGAAAGAGTCATATGTGGAAGAGTAGGGATAAACCTCATCTAGGGTCTCACCCAGGCACAATTATTGCTCACTGGTATTTTTCAAATATTAAGTTCCAAACGAATACAAACAAATATGGGCTTAAATAATGTCTTTCAATACCGATTTCACAGAATCACTGAATGGTGGAGGTTGGAAGGGACCCCTAGAGATCTAAAGGGGAGTTCCAACTCCCTGCTAAAGCAGGGACACCTAAAGCATGTGGCACAGGGTCGCATTCAGGAGAGTTTCGAAGATCTCCAAGGATGTAGATTTCCTACTCTATTACTGCCAACAGCATGTGAGAAACAATTCACATGTAGTCTTCACTTAGACATATTTAAAGCCATTTCAGCTTCCAGGAAGTTATTCCAGTTACAAAATAGAATCTGTGTGGGAATGTGCAAATGCTAATCAGTTTTAACAGGAAAAAGTGATAATTAGAACTAGTCTCAATTTTCCTTCTATATTCTATATTCTTCCCATGTTTCTAGATTCTTCTCATAAAAAGAACAAAGGCATAGAGTGTCTTGAAATTCTTTAATGAAGAGTTAGGACATGTGCTAGTTAATATAAAAATTTAGTTTCCAGAGTTGTTCTTGTCATGCACATTTTTTTTGGCATTTTAAAATAATACCTTTTATTTTACTTTGATCTCTTCTTTGTTAACAGAAAGAAAATCACAAGTTGAAGTTTTAGTATATTATTGTAAATGTGCAAGTACAAATTCCCATGTTGTATGTTTTAAAGAAAGTCAAGTTAAAGCTGCATTCTAGCAAATTGCAGACTTGGAACCCTAATCCAAAAGGTGATAAATTACATTTAAAACATGGACCTAAGCCTTTATAACACTCGTATTTTAGTCTGTGTTAAGAATTGATATTACCTGCTCTAACAAGCAATAAATTATTTCATCCTGCCCTCTAAAGGCAAATGCCTGTATTGAGGTCATGTTAATGAGTTAAGTTTGAACTAAGTATTATTTTCAGAAACCAAACAAAAAGCTACTTGATCCATAAAACAAAATTAGTTAATAGGTGTCTGATTACAAGATTTTTCTTTCTTGTGTAACAAAGGCAGAGATTTTTTAAATAAAAGACAAATTTCAGAACTAAGATCAGTAATAAATGTGTTGAATCTCAAAACTAAATTGATAAAATGTTGTCTTTAGCAATGCACATTTAATTTCGACAGTTATATATATTTCTAGCTGTGACATACCATATAAATTCCTTTTGCTTCACAGTCTTGGGTTTCCCTATCAGTCAATAGACAGCACATCACATAAATCACAGTCCTTTTAGAGCCTTACCATTCTTTGAGACTTTACAGCACAGATCGTAGTAGAAAAGAGGGTTAGCTCATCCTTAGTGAACCTGGTATTTGTTTGCATGAATTCTAAGCAGGTGTTATTGCATTTAAAACAAAAATCCATTTTGCTTCATTTTCCTGTCTGGGCCTTCATTATCTAGACTCCTCCAACCTATGTCTTTACTTACATTAATAAGTTTACATTAATAAGAAAAGTGACAGCTATTTATATATATGTATGACCTATGTATTAGAGAACTTTCGTATTAGAGAACTTTGACATCATTTATGTTTTTCTCCAGAACAACAACAAAAGGTTCTACTGTTCTTTATCAGACTCCAAGCATTAAGTCTGGTTGGGTTGAAATAAAATAGTGCAAAGCAACCTCATCAGCAAAAGTCTATTGAGAAAAGCTATCTGCCTACACTGTAATCACACGATTTTAATTGGTATCCAGACATGTCTTACTTCTTTAAAAATTATATTTCAAACACATCAATATCTGTCTAGATATTTAATTTGGACAGTGCTCCTGCAGCTATTTGTTTATCACTCTGAACCTGGTTTGTATCTGTGGAGAGGACCAGAACACTTGCATTTTGTGCTGACATTGACCCATGATAGACATTCTGTGAAGGATGGGAAACAATGCTCAGTTCAGCTCTCCATATCTTAAGAATGGCAACTAAATTAATTAACTTATTAATTAATTAATAAGTTAATCTTATGTAATGGCATCAGTCAAGGGATGCAATCCAAACTTTGCCCCACTGAGAAGGATAAGATGGACTGAACAGAAGGTATTTGATGAACTAACTACTGGAATTTTACCATAATAAGAAATTAGTTTAAAAAAAATACAGAAATGAACTTTCTTCAGGCTTTGCAATTAATGTATGGTGCTAAAGGAGTCTGGATGGTGTCTGATGTAATAGATTATACTTCAATTAATTGATTCTTTTCACCTCTTTATTTTGACTGCCAGGTACCAAAATTGTTTGTGGTTATCCTTTTGAATATCCTATAAAGTCATAAAGTAAAAGGAAGGAATTCGCCTACTTTTATAATATAAGAATGAAGGTAGTTTCTTTCTTCCTTTATTCATTACTATTTGGAATTATTCTTGAAATGGAAATTACAATACTTCTGGGTACATACCCATAAAGTTCCCCTTTTTTCTTTAGATCTTCCACAGCCTCCTACATCTTGATAAATCAAAAGGAATAGAGAATAACTTCTAAAAATTTATGAGAAGGATCTGTCATATGCAAGAATTTGGAGGAGAAAATGAGGATTTCAAAGAGATTCCTTTCCTACATTTGTTTCTAATGTGTGGAGCAGTATCTGTGAAATTAAATATCCTATTTTGATTCACTTGAAAACCGCAAAAGCAGAAATGTGGAAGATAGTAACCAGATGAGGACAGCTTAAAAGCACTTGACAAACTGTTTATAGTTAATATAAAATCCTGCAGCACTTGCTAATAACAGTAAAATATTGCATTAGAATGTTGAAACCAGCAAATCAGGTGTTAGCAGGTGGAGTTGGTTTTATTCTCATGTGAAGTCCCTTTAATAACTTCGGGTTATGTTTTCTGTCTCTCTTTATCATTTACAGATTCACAGTATATTTCACAAAAGAAAGTTGTTCCACAAACACTGCTGTCTGTATAATGGATTTGAAATGCTATGTTGAATTTGATTCCTGTACCACTGAAGCCAGTTTTTATGTATCATCTGACATATGCTGCACCCTAAGCTTTTCACTGTCTATCAGTGAAATGTGGAACTCTCATGTACTCTTACCTTCTCATTTCTGAAAATATCATGCTACGTTGTCATGCCTCGGCATCATCATCATCATCAGTCTCCTGACTCACGAAGAAGGAAGCATTTTTATGGTGCAGGATCCTTGAGGCATTATCTTTTGCTGTGGTCCATCCAATGCATTTTCTGTTCAGATCTGTAAGGAATGAGGCCTGAAAGATACCAAAAATAAATTCAAGGCTATTGTCATAGTTTTTATGTACTTCTCTTTTAGTAGCCGTTCTTTCAGGTCCTCTTTTCCATATATGCAGGACTACAGAGTTCTTTTAGGACTAAGTGACAAATGCAGTGCCAGTGAACGGACATGGAAAACTATATGTAATTCTGAGCAGTCCTCTGCACACGTAGTCTCTTACAAAGATGACAGGAATAAATATATAAGTTTAAGGAGAGGTGATTGATAAGGCATTTGCTTGGTAATAAAATAAGAAAAATATATTAGCCACCTCTAATGAAAATTCTTTAATGTGAAGTTCTTTTTCTTTTTTGAAAAACTAATTCCAAACATTAGCTAACACCTTCCTTTCACTTTTGATAGAGATATTTGGAGTGAATTATTTGTTGTTGATGTTGCTGTTGTGTTGTTGTTGTTGTTTCTTTGCTTTCTTTTTTTCCTGAGGTCACTGTCAAGCTTAGGAGAAACACTTTTCTCTGGTAGTTAAAATATCACATATCTTACCTGTTCCGATGCTTATAAAGAGTATGTCAAGATCAGAAAGAACAACCATATAAGCCATCGTGTACTTAACTGATGTTATCAGGTAACAGAAGATGAGGAAATTGGGATGAATAAGAGTTTATAATTAAGATAACCCGACTAATCTAATCCTAATCTATTTAGAGAGCGAAAAATAGGAAACCTTGAATACAGCCATAAGCAAACAGATAAAAAAGGCGAAGGTGAATGTATTTACTATTCAAGAGAAATGGGAACCTGATTTCTAATGTGACTGCATTAAATGATTGTGGCTTCTGGATAGAAGCAATCCGTGGGGAGCAAAGTTTGTGAAGATCTGTCACAACTGCAGCTCATCTTTTCTAGTAACCTGAGAACTGGATGTGATACAGAAATGAGAAATAGCCATCTAAAAGCAGTGGGGAAAAGCTTTTTCTGCATCTAGCATAAAGAAAGAAAGCTTGAATTCTAGGTTCAATACAATGAAATAGACTCACTTTTTTTTTCTTGGAAAAACTCTTAGGTAATATTGAAATAAATATAAAAGCAATAGTGGAGGTAGATGGCTGTGCTAGTTTAGAGCAATACTTAGAGCAATTTAATATTTAAAGCAGTGATGGTCAACCTAAATACAAACAGGTTATAGGTATATTGGACTGACTGGAAAATGTGCACCAAAGTGCCTAATTCTCTTCTAATGCCTGACTATTCCTTTCATCAGTGGAGCATAGCATAAATTGCTGAAATATTTGTAGCTACTCTACAAAATTGATAGAATAGAAAGAAAAACACATTACTAAATGGCTAAACATCTGGTGTGACTGACCATCAGCTAAAGTAATGGGAACTATAGGATTGTGCTTATGCTCACTTGTTCAACTATAACATCTAATGTGGAGAGTCTGGTTCCTTATATAACTGACAAAGAAAGGTAAGTTATGCAGTGTGATTATCTGCTTGAAACCTGCAGGACCAAGCACAAAAGATGATCACATACACATTTGAAAAATCATTTTGTCTGAAGAGGACACTGTTTTGTACAGATAACCAGCAGAGGGAAGTGTTTATCTATTTTCTGAACTCATGGCCTCTGAGTAAGTAGGGATGGTCTGAGTTCACAGTCTTAAAATAAGCTACTGCACAGCTGAAATAAAATTGATTTAAGAAAGCAAGCTGAAAGAGTTTCAGTAGTGCTTGCTCTGCTATGGGCCCTCTGTGGTGACAGGACATTGCTTATATAATTTTAGGTTCATATATTTCAAAATTTCATAAGATAGCATGGGGAAATTTCTCTGTAGAGAGGGAAATAGCTGGATATAAAGTGAAGTGCTAAAACTTCTTGGAATAAAAACTTCTTGTGATTCAAGTATGTCACCTAGTTGTTATGTATGACTGTGAGAGGAAAAAAAAAAAGAAAAGCCAAGTGCACGGCATATGATCATCTGGCTTCTTCCACAGTACATTGTTTTTGGCAATGAAGATACTGGATGATAGGCACAGGGAGAATTTTTATTTCTGGTAAAGATTTCTTACCAAGCAAAAAAGATTTTGAACAAGCTTATATAGAGCATGCATTCAAGGCACTCTTTCTTATTGCTGCTAAGTTGTACCATTATCTTTATCTGTAGGTCATACACTTCTTTAAATCAAAGGAATGGAGTCCTTTTGTACATTTAACCTGAAGTGAATGATATTTAGCAATCTCATACATAAAGGAATAATTAATTAACAGCTCTTACAATATTGTAAAGTTATGAACTATGCTTCTGGAAGCTCAGGTCCTCAGCAGGAAGCAGCAGCAAAGTGAGGCCCAAATTGTCATTCGACAAAAATATAATGATGCTTTGGCAAGAGTCTGTCACTTGATCACTAGTCCTTGTATTAGTTCTGCTAAGTACTTCTTTGGCCAAGTGTCAGGTTTAGCAAACACTGTGTAATTTAAACCTTCCAAGTAGATTGTACAGGAATGCACACCGACTAATCAGTGCTGAGGAAAAGAAAGAAAAAAAAACCACTTGACATAGTGTTGAATTTCACCCATGTATTACTATCCCTTACAGTGTCTTTGTCTGTGAATGAGGAGTATTTACATAGGCTGCATCTAAAAACTGATCCGTTTTATCACAGCTAGATCTTGCTGCTCCATTTCTTTTGATAGAATGTGTGCTTTCACATTTCAAGGGCCAGTTTGCAGCAGCTTCAAATGCTTGGAATCATCTCTGATTTATGGACAGTTTTACTAGGTCACAAAAGAGGTCACATGTCAGGGAGAAAACTGTCAGAGAAGATGAGTTCCAAAGGTAGGAGATTAATAAATAAAAGCTTACTAAGTGGATCCGAGTTTCAGAGATAAGTCTGAGCATGAGCCTTGGACTAATTTACCCTGCTGCTTTTGATTTAAGCAAAGTATTTTCACAAAGTTATACCCAAGATGTCATAACTAAACCAGGCCTTCATGGCCATAGGCACTGGTTCTTTGGAAACTATAGAAGAATATATATATACACAAAAAGGAATGTATTAAACAGATGTAATTCAAGACACTAGCAACAGCATAGACTGTTAGAGTAGTTAGGGATATCTGGATGCAAAGATATTCTGAGTGCAAACGGGAGTGTTACACAAAATGAACTGTCTTTGCTCAGGGCCTGCACAGTGTTGTGCTTCATCATGGAGGATGTTTTTGAGGAGTGTGAGACTCTGAACAGCCCAAAACAGCCCTTTAGAAATATCCTTACTAGGCAAAAAGTCATGATCTCTGGGTGATTTGATTTGTTTTTCTCCACCAAATTCAGCCAGGGAAGGGGGAAAAAAAAAAGTGTCGACTTTTCAAGTGTTTATAGAAAATATTTATCCTTAAAAAGCTGTATTTTAAAACTTGCTTAAATCCTTACTGGCTGATGTAAACCTTCCAAATCATTCATGCTTGAGAGCATGGATTAGAGACTATATTCTCTAGTCTCTAGGAAGAATACTTACTTTTCTGAAGGCAAAATACACAGTCTGGAAAGTAACTCTTGTTCTTTCAGGTCCTGTCAAACTTGAAGCCACTCTGTTTTGTAGGTGCTATGTTTCTGTTCCAGAGATTCAAAGTTTATTCTTTACTGTGTGACTATCTACCTTCCTGGGCCTTTCTGGTGTCACCACACTGCAAGGGCTACCCAGTAAAGCCAAGACAGCAGCAGGTCAGGCTAGTACCTTACATTAGCATTGCAGGGCCTGGCAGAGCTTCTGAATGTCAAAGAAGATTTTTTCCCAGGATACTCGCTTGGAGAAGCTTTTAGAAGAAATATCCAGAAGTTTTCTGAGATGGGTATCTATGTTATAAATAACTGTAGATCTCTGAAGCAAAAGATCTCATTCCTTTTTATTCATTACAAGCTAGTTTTGAGGCTCATTATAAGCAATTTTCCTTCATCTGCACTTATATTGATGGGAAATAAACTTCATAGACTTATATTTGCAAATAGTGTAGTGGAGATGAGATCATGGTGTTTGAGCCAGGTCAATGGACGTAGATGTTGTGTTTCTACATCTTAGTCACCTGAGGAGGCTCAGCTCATGTTAGTGAAAAGCACTGCCAGGTAGCACTGTGGAGGTGCTAAATTACATTATAAATTAAAATTTAGATGCTTTCACAGTTACATACCACACTTAGCATTTTAGACATGCATACTCATTGCTACCTAAGTATTCAGTGCTTTTCTAAGTCTAGCTCTTAAGGCGGAAACCTTGATAAGTTTTGAGTTGCCAGACAATGTAAGTCACTTCATACATCTGAGATAGAGGACCATGGTGCTCCTGCAAGGAGCTGTCCTGCCTCAGGCTGTATTTTGCTGTCAATTCTATTCTGTTAGCATTAGTGATGGAGCTGCCATGTGGCAAACTGGATCAGACCACTGCTCAGGCAGAAAATATACCTGATGAGGAAAGTAAGCTAATTAGCCAGATGTATGGCCATATTACTGCTCCTGGCAGCGAGGAAGGTTGGAAACACTGCTATGTTTGGTCTTTACCCTGGCCAGCCTTGACTGGCTTGCATTGGTCATGGGCCTGTACACAGAGACCCAGGACATGTGCCCGTATCTCAGTTCTGAACTGAGTTACTCCTTTATCTGAGAAGCAGCTCATGCTAAAAGTACAAGACATATTTAACTGCTAAAAAAGAATGTCATCTTGTTAATCACTACCATAGATCTATTTGGAAATAAGAGCTAGTAAAGCTGTGGAGAGATGATTTGTTACATTTTGTTTTGCTTTGTTTTTGATACCAGCATAAGCCAAATACTTGAAAATTATGTCGTGATTTCAATTACGGCATGAAGTAAACCCTCTAAGTCAACATAGAGATTTCCATAAACAAGCATGGCATGATTTCTGGACCAAGAAGTCTAAATATGAAGTTACAGAATCACAGAATGGTTGAGGTTGGAAGGGACCTCTAGAGATCACTATTCCCATCCCCTTGCTCCAGCAGCGATGCCCAGAACACGGGGCACAGGGCGGCATCCAGCTGGGCTTGGAAGATCTCCAGAGAAGGAGACTCCACAGCTTCCCTTGGCAGCCTCTTCCAGGGCTCTGACACCCTCACAGGAAAGAGGTTCTTTCTCACATGGATCTGGAAATTTCTGCTTTACAATTTGTACCCATTACCCCTTGTCCTGCCACTGGTCAGCGCTGAGAAGAATTTGGCCACATCCTCCCTACATTCTCCTCTCAGGTATTTGTAAATGTTGATAAGATCCCCTCTCAGTCTTCTAGAGGCTAGTCAGCCCAAGGTCACTTAGTCTTTCTTCATAAGATAGATGTTGCAGTTCCTTAATCATCTTCCCTGCTCTCCACTGGACCTTCTCTAGAAGCTCCATGTTCCTGTTGTACTGGGGAGCCCAGAACTGCCCTGAGTACTCCAGATGCAGCCTCACCAGAGCTGAGTAGAGGGGCAGAATCACCTCCCTCCACCTGCTGGCAACACTCCTCCTGATGTAGACAGGATCCCATTGGCCTTCTTCGCCACGAGGGCACACTGGTGACTCATGGTTAACTTGCTGTCAACCAGGACTCCCAGGTCCCTCTCTTCAGAGCTGCTCTCCAGCAGGTCAACCCCTAATCGGTACTGGTGCCTGGGGTTATTCCTCCCCAGGTGCAGGACCCTGCATTTGTCCTTATTGAACCTCTTCAGGTTCCTCTCTGCCCAACTCTTCAGCCTGTCTAGATCCCTCTGGATGGCAGCACAGCCCTCCGGTGTGTCGGCCACTCCACCCAGCTTGGTGTCATCTGCAAACTTGCTCATAGTGCCCTCTGTGCCCTTATCCAGGTCATTGATGAACAGGTTGAACAGCACTGCGCCCAGCACTGACCCCTGGGGGACACCACTGGCCACAGGCCTCCAACTAAACTCAGCTCTATCTATTACCAGCCTCTGAGCTCTGCCATAGGCAGAGGAGTTCTCGACCTTACTATCTTCTCCTCTAACCTGAATTTGGAGTGTTCTCAGGAAGATGTTATGACAGTGTTAAAAGCCTTGCTGAAGTCTAAATAAAGGTCACAACTTTGTTGCAAAGACTACTGAGTTATTGTTCAATAGCTAGCTAGGTAGGGCATTTCCTCTTAGTTGTGGCAAGTTGCTCTGTGTTCTCTTTTTTCTGGTCTTGAAGAAACACATACCCTTTTTCAGAAGCACCTTGTTTAACTCAGTGTGTCAGTACCAGCTTCCACGAAATTGTCAAAGTGAGGTCAATTCATACCGCTGCAAGGTGTATTAGTTTTAAAATCAGTTTAGCATAATAGCACATATTGAATTGCTGCTAAAAGCCACTTACAGGATCTAATTCTTTCCTTTCGTCTAAATTCAATAAAATGATTTTTAAAGGGTAAAATTACATCAAGGTGGATATGTCAAAGATTTCATTGTAAAGGGAAGAAAAACTGTAAAATGAATGCTTTACAGAACACCATGGAAGTGTCATTTAGGGAAAATTAATATCTGGCAGACGTGCCAAGTTTTACTTCAGCTTCAGTCTGCATTTATTTCAGGATATACACTATAGTCCACATATACAGTAGTGTCCAAACTATTTATTTTTAGAGATATTGTCAAAGTGAGTTACTTTTTTTGATTATGGTACTTTTGATTTCTTCTGTAACTAAAGGAGATGTAACTAAAATTTGAAACATCTCAGGGTGGATTTTAAATCTCTGATGTTTTTTCTTTCCTAGCTGCTTCTATGACTTCTTTGCTATTTTGACTCTCCGTAAATAATTCCTCATCTTGCTGCCTGCTTTCTTTTTGTCCACCCATACTCTAACCTTGATTTGAGTATTTCTTTCCACCAGATAGTTAGAATTGAGTTGTTTACACAATTGTGCAGAAAAAGGTACTTTTTCTGTCTTATCATCTAGCTGACTAAAAGAAAGCCAATTCTCATCTGAAACCCTGAAAAAAGCCTGGATTATACTTGGATTCACTGAGCACTGGGTCTACACTACTAGTGTCTGCTCCTCTACAAAGTTCACTGGTTGGCCACAGCTTCAGCTCTCTCAAAGCTTTGAAAAGGTAAAATAGGAAAAAAAATGCTTCCTCAAAGCATTTGAGGAAGCTGGGGTCAGGCTGGCTAGGCTGGGGTCATCCATGGCTAGGAAGAATTAAGAAGAAGAGGGAGGTGGTTTTGCAGATGCAGCAGGATGAAAGACAGGCTAGAGAAAGTTGGCTTTGAAACTTCATATAAGGATAGAAAAGGTAAGGAAAAGGATAGAGAAGGATTAAAAAAAAAAGTGTAAAAGATGTTGCTGAAAGAGCATTTGCTCCACTAGGCAGTAGCTGTTGTCTCGTGGGTCACAGCCACATTTAGGCAGCATCCACCCCAAGACCTCAGGGGTTTGACATACTCAAAATAGTCAGGAAAGCTGTGTCATTGGGTCTCAGAAAACAATTCTCTATCCTGAATGCTTTCTAGTGTGCTATGCCCACATCCTATTGCTTGCTAGGGTTCGTTGTGGACATGACAATCAGAACAGTCTGTCATCTGCCCAGCACGGAGGGCAAGCAGAGGAGTCCGGGTCTACCTGCAGTGCTCAAGGACAGGATGCTGTCATCCTGAATAGGGCTGAACTGAACCATTGCATTTATGTATCTACTTTCCCATGACTTCAGCTAGAAGTGAGTACTGGTTCTGACCACAGCTGAAAGTGCTGGTGAGCCTAAAACATAAGGAAGTTTCAGGTCAGGCATGTCACTAGAAAATGAAGACTTACTGGGGCAAAGCTGACATAAAGCTATTTGCTTTTGTTTGCAAACACTGTTTTGCGGGAAGTTCTATCTCCACCAGCACCCAAGCTTGACATTCAAACCTGGCAGCTGTTAACATATCAGAAGAAAAATCAAATTGTTGAGTTTTAATCTTATGTAGATATTGACAAATGCAAGGTCAACCTCAGTCTCAAATGCTTTAAAGTGGAAGTAAAGTAGTTAGCCCACATGCAGTCTGGCTTCTTTAGTAATTTGTCACAAGCTTTGTGTGCTGGGATATGATTCTGCAGCTGGACAATTATCAGCTTTAAGAGACAATGAAAAAAATGCCGTTAAAGGTCATATTCCTCCCTTCCACATGACGTCTCTTAAATGTTGAATATCTGTTTGCCTGACTAGAGGAAGCTAGAGGAAGGGTAATCAGTTATTGCAGATGCAAGTTGGCCTGAGTCTGTTTTTTCCACATTTCTGACCCTTCAATTGCATGTAGATGAAGTTATGACATGTATATTAGATTCGTGTTTTTTTATCAAAGAATCTTCTCTTTCAGTAATACCTTTAAGGAGGCCAGCTGACATCAGAAGTGCAGATATTAAAATATTTTTTTAAATTAGGTATAAAGTGAAATAATTTAAACACATTTACCTTTTATAAGAGTTTTATTAAAGGAACTGAAGTATTACACAGCAGCTCTACCCTAAAAACTGAGTAAAAAATTTAAACAAAGAATTGTTCTAAATTACATGTCTGT
>JAUBOD010000317.1:349462-364265 GCA_032353885.1 Nothura maculosa | reverse complement strand
ATCTGTATGAGCTAGATTATGTTTTACCCCTAGGCTTCAGAGCTCCCCAAAATTTTGGTGAAAAGCAATGAAACAGTGACGCTAAGAGTTTGTACTTAGGCTATCATGGTCTGACCTCTTCAGCCCTATGCAGCCAAGAATTCAGCCTTGCTGAAAATACTCCCCTAGCCCTCCCACAGCATACCCAGGAAATCAAAGGAATTGAGAGCTGGTAATAGAAACACTGGGCAATTTGATGTGTAGTTAGTGCCTCCCATAACTCCACCATTTCTTTGATATATTATTACTAAGCAGGTGTTTCTAGAGGAGTTAGAGCCTACAGTGAAGTAATTTTCTTTTTTTTTTCCTATTTTTATTCCCTATAATTTTTGTTGCTTTTATGTTCAGTTCTGAGGAATGCCAGAAAATGTATTCTCAGGCAAACAACTGTGCTGAAAGGAGAAAATGCCTCCTAGGAAAAGACATCTCTCATAATAATGTGCACAGATCTGTGTGATGTATTGCAGAGAGTACTTTGCATGTCTCATTTTGTGAGCTTCAGCAATACAGTTCTGCAAGTCTCCTCCTTAGGTAGGCATTTCCACAGGCAGTTTCCCTAGGCACCTGGTTTTTGCACTTCCTTTGTAGAGAACTGTTTTCATCTGGGGAGTATTTTACACCTACTCTGCAAAATTAAAGGTTGCTTCACAAGGTGAAAAACATAGTGGAATCAGACCCTTAGAATTTAAAGTTTCCAAAAATCACTTGGGGTTACTTCATACTTTTAGAATATGTTAGAAACTGATTCATCTATGCATATCATAGAGATGGATAAGCAATTAAATTGTGTTATTTAATTATAAAGTAGAATCCAAAATTTAAGGAAAAAATGTTCAAGTGAATGCAATTAGCTTAAATTGTGTTATTCAATTATAAAGTGAATCCAAATTTTAGGGGAAAAAATGTTTCAAGTGAAGGTTTTTACAGCTTTTCATCTGAAATTTCTTCTGCAAAGAATAGATGTTAACATAAAGCTTGTTAAGAGTAAGTAGATTAGAAATAATTAGAAGTCAAACCTGAAGGCCAGATTCCACTTCTCTTGTGTCAAATGTGTAGAAGTGGAAGACTGTACAAACTCCCATCTCTGTTTCTTTACTTGGACCTATCCTTCTGAGCTGATAGGTAGGAAGACACTACATGGGAATCAGCTGAGTACTCTCCGAAGAGTCACCAAGCCTTGGGCCTGCAACATCACAACAGGAGCCAGATCATGATTTCAGCAGTGGCTTTTCCTTGACCCTGTTATTCCATTTTTTTTCTGCAGAGGAGTTTTGAAAAGCAAAGGGATTAGCAAATTATCCTTAGCAAAGCAAAGGATAGAAGGATTTGCACAGTGTTTTCAGAAATCAAATGAAAAATTCCTTTCCTTCCTTCTTCTAGTCTTGTTTTCTGATGAACTTCATGATGCTAATCTGGGCTAGTTTAGAGCTAGCATGTGGCTTCAGCCTTTTTTCCTCATCTAGATTGTATGCAAGGACTGGAATCTTTTCTTGGTTTTCCACTTATGCCGCAGAACACTCAAAAATTCAATTCAAAGACCAGATAGTCAGCCTGAGTGAATTCACTGACACTCAGTGAATGCCCTGTTCACAATAGCTCCACCAGACTTAGACAGTGAGAATTAAATTTTCTGAAAGTAGTACAGGTTCTTCTCTGGGATAATCAGTGTACATGTAATAAAACCTATACTGTTATGAAGAACCTGTATCCTAATGTTATACTGACACATGCTAGCAATTTTGGAAATAGTGCTTGTTCAGGACACAGGAGAAGATACTAATATTTGAGGCATACAGAGTGCTGGTTAGAAACACCACAATTCCCAATAGTAAAGGAACTAGAAACACCCATATGATAAAAGTGGAAAAAAAAAACAACCCAAAATCTGCAGCAGGACTGAGCAAATCCTTCCAGACTGAGGTTCACTGGAGTTGTATTTCATTTGTAAGAGCTCACGCAGCTCAGAAAGGTCTGAGTTTGAACTAGCTCAGCTTTATCTCATCTAAATCTTGTTATAAACGTGAAATAAGATTCAGGATTAAGGAAGTTTGCTTCATTGCTGAGACCTGAATGAAGATTAGCACTCTGCCTTGAAGATTAAAATATTCGGAAACAAGATGACTGTGGTTTTTGCATAGATAAGAAACTGTCCTGAAGAAAATGAGCAGAGACACTCTTATTGCCTTATGGTATTAACTCTTGGAACTAAATATGTAGCCATGTCATTTCCTTTTTCTGTGACTGCCAGTCTGGATATTTAGCACTGATGCAGGATACCTGAATATAGCCTTCTAAAAAAAAGGTAAGAGGGAAAAGACTCTGTAAAAAAATGGAAACAGAAAAAAAAAAATACGTATAGCTACCTTGAGATTATAACTTTATTCTGATTTACCACATATTCTTTCATGTAAACTTGATTTATATGTATTCTCGTATTCTCTACTATGAAATTAAGCTTTGTTTACTTTAACAAACAAACAGAAAAATACAGTCCTTTGTGTAAAGAAGTACTATCAGGCTTTAAAATACGATGAAATCAGGTTGCATTTCACATTCTCTAGCCCTAGCCAGCTATAAACTAGATATCTAAGGTAAGCTTGCAGCACTGCAGACTTCTGCAGTAGTTAGTTATCATAAACAAGTGGTAAATATTGCTCTCTGGGCATGTATTTTAGGATGAAATAAATTGACTTTTAGAGATGTCTCTCTCTCTTGGTACTAAAGACTAAGCATTTAATTTGGACTAGATATCTAAGATGGTTTGAGTTAAATCATCTAGACTATGCTTTAAGTATACACAAATTTTAGTGAGGTGCAGGAATTTTAAAACTGTTTCCTACCTTGTTTTATTATTCTGTACTATGTGCTCTGAATCCCATACTTTTATCTCTAAGAAATGGTTGTTTTCATTTGGTCTATGTGAAGCTATGTGGGGAATTTGTTCTGTATTTATGTTCTGCATAAGAGGCAAACCTTTTTAAAAAAATAGTATCTGTACTATAGTGTTGTAACACTGATGACTCTATATTGTTTCTAAGAAATGTAAATATTAGCTGCACTACTTGGAGAAAGCCCAAGTGGACCACAGAAAGGACCCTGTAACTCCTCTTTTCGGGAGACAAGTGGGTTAGAAATTAATAGATGTGGTGTGATGTCACATTGACATAGCATGAGACAGGGAGCAGCACTCTTCTTCCAGTCCTCCAGAAACATATCACAAGTCTTGAAGCAACAGGACAGGAAACAGGACATCAAGAACTCAAAATTCTTCAAGACATCAGGAACTCTCACATCAGTGAAGGTTTAAATTAGACCAACTCGTCACTTGGTGTGAGAGTACAGTCTTCAGCTGGATAAAAATGCCATATCTTTTATTAGCAGTTTGTATTTTGCCATAAGGAGAAACGAGAAAAAGTTCAAAACATATGTGCTACCTACTAAACTTATGGATGTAGCAGGAATTACTGAATGACCCATGTCCAGATCAATGATTTGCAGAGCTGTGAGATGCCTCTGCAACATGCTCTTCTCCACCCTTCTAAAATGATTAGTGGTTACTGCCTCTGTCATCCAGTTGAGTAAATAAAATATTTTTCAGCTTCTTATCTGATAAAACTTTATCTTCAGATGAAGTCCAGATAGAGAAATTTGTGCTAATATACACACGTGGAAAAGAGTGTTTCTAGGTAGTTATTTCAAATGCATGTAAATGCTTCTCTGCAGCAGAGGCCACAGCTTTTGTCTTCAGCAGACATTTTTGAGAGTTTAGTTAGCTAAATTTAAATTCTTTCTTCTTGTATTCTGTATTTATATGTTTTGTATAGAATTCTAAAGAATAAAGTCATGGCTTTTTTTCTCATTTTGCCTGTGTTTGCTATGTGAAAAAAGTAAATTACTGTCCGGAGAGGCCAGGGGTGATCAACGAAAAAAGAAAGGAAAATACTGCTGCATTATATGCACATCAAATGTGTGGAAATTTGGCAAGGAGGTTTGCATGCATGTCAGCTTGACAGCTACAGTGTGTGGCCCAGCTAGTGTGAGTTATGAATAATATTTAATAAACCAGAAGGTGGCATCAAAGACTGTCTCACATTAACAATAGAAAGGTCTGTAATGGCTCAGCACAGGAGCACACAGTAGAAAAAAATGCTATTTAAACACAAATATGATAAAACCGTATAAGCACAGGCCATAACTGTCCTCTATTTCTGACTCTCAGGACTCTGACTTAGGCAGACTAGGCTTCTGAAAAAGCATAGTCCGGAGATGGTATCTCAACTATTATGATTTACTGAACCTGGAAGAATTACTTTTTTGTGAATCATTACAAATAAGGCTTTTTTTTTTGGTATTAGTAATTGTAAAATCATTTCCTAATATTGATAACAATATTTATTATTTTAAACAAGATCAATTAATCCTATGAGCAAATGTAACAGTGTACACTTTACCTAGGCACATTATCTGTCAGCTATTTAAGCTGGATTTTATCACTGTCTAGCTGTATTATCTTCTCTGGGATCTGGAAAATGCAGAAGGACAAAACATGCTATTGGATGTGTGTTGCAAATATACACTTTTATACTTTTGTAACAGAAACATTGAGAAAGTCAGTAATGTCTTTCTGATTTTTTTATGTACTTTCCAATAAAATTAATTTGATATTTAAGGTTTAAGGAAACTTTTTTTAAAAAAATTCTAAGGGTATTTTTTTGCGCAGTATAACAAATTATGTTATTTTTAAATAAAATTTTCATTTTAAATATCAGCTTCCTTCAACATCCAAGTAGTGTGATAATTTTTTTTGTTGTACTTTGTATCATCTAACTGCTGAAAGAACTTTCTTTACTGGAAACTTTACAGCAGTGTTGGCAAAAAATATGGTCTGCAGGTAATATCATTGCATTTAATAATTCTTTGGCCCATATATTTAAACATCCAACTTTCTCACTCTGACAGACCACATGATTTTCTACTACACAATAAAAATATTTAAATGTGTTTGGAAGAAATAGTTAAGCTAGGATTTAAGTTTTCCTCCAAGTGTCCTTTGAGGTACAGTAACCTATTAATTTTCTATATTGCGACTATTACTTTTGGGACACCTTACAGAATTGTTCTCTTCTGGTAGCTTCCTTGGCCAGTCCTCCCCCATCCTCACAACAGTTGCTCTGACTAATCCCTTTTTCCTTACACTAAAGCTCATCAAGAGGTCATTTCCCACTAACAGGCATAAGTAATCCCAAATTTTCCTTTGTGGACAGGACTTCCCTCTATTCTTCAGTCATGTGTGCTCTGGTGCTCTTACATCACTGAACTCAAATATAATGTCAATTAATTTTAATCTGTATTTGAGGTAATACCTTAATTAGTTTTTTATTCTTTTCCACTACTTCTTCTTTTGGCTACTGTGGAAATCAAAGCTACAAGGTTTGCCTCTTCCTCCTTCAAACAAATTCATATGATGCATAACATGATCCACCCATGATAATCCTGAAATATTATCCAGCAATTATTTATTGTATGAAATCTAAATCTTTAATTCTAATTTATTAAATAAAGATCTATCTCCATGTTTCTATGTTTATGTCTGTGTCGTCTTCTGGAGGGCTTACTATCTAGAATTTTGAGCTTGTGTTAACATAATTTCATAAATTTAAAATGGAATTTTTTGCTGTATAAGATATAGAATGCATATTTTAAGGTGCATAATTCTTTTTCTTTTTTTTTTTCTGCTGAGAATAAAGCAAGAAGTATTGTTACAGAGTTTTACAACCTGAAGAATTTACAAATTAAATAAAATTTCCAGAGTAGGCTTTTAACTCTGTTTTTGTGGGTTTTATCACTGGCCTGGGAACACCAAGAAAAATAAAAAACTCTTACCAAAACTTACTGATAACAGTATTAAAACACACAAGAATATAGCCTATATCTTCCTTTTTTCTTTTAAGTTAATCCTTATAATTTGTCTTCTATATTCATTTAGTAATATACTCATGCTTCTACATTCTTGACTTTAGCAAATTCAAATATGTTAAATTATTAAACACTTTCTACTTTTATTCATTTCTTGGCCAAACTACCTGGGTTTATTTCATTATTTCACAATAAACCATCTCTTATGATGAAGAGATGTTTTTTCATCATTTCTTTTTGCTCCTCTAAAATACCTCGAGCTGCTGAGGATCTTTCTAATAAAGCAATGTTCAGGAACACAGCCTCATAATTCTATGATTTTCTGGTATTAACTGCATAGTTACTTAGGGCAGTGTATTTTGTCTGCTCTGTTTCACATGAAACTGTGTAAAGAGATGAAATGCAAGGATTAGAGGGCTGCAGTCTGTCAGGGGGAAAGCAAAGAGACCCATCTGGATTCCTTTCCTGGCAGGCACACGGAAAGAGCTCGTTGAGACAAGTACGTGTTTACTGTGCATTAGGCACCACGCTAGTCTGTCAATTTTTAAGTATATCATCAGATAATAATATAAGGTAAAGCATGCCTTTCGCAATTATTTCAGAGCAAGCATGAAATGATGAGGTAGTGAAATGTAATATTGGCTATGAAGTCATTATTTGGAAACGTGTCAAGAAATATTGAAGGAGCTTTATTGTCAATTTTAATTTTAAAAGTCTGAGTTTTGTAATATGGTGTAAAAAAACATTTGATTCGGCTCTGGAAAAACAACTCTCTTTTGAATCGCCAGTTTTCCCCTACTGTAGTGTAGTATTCTGAAGTCACTTGACAACAAAAAGCAACTCACTGACCTTTCTGAATTTTCCTTAGATTTCACAAATATCTAAGGATTATTGTCATTAAAGAACCAACATTCTCCTAATTAAAATCATTACGTTAGTATCTGAAAGAATATTTCTTCTTTGCATAGGTAAGATTGTACAAGATCCAATAGTAATGTAAGACCATCAAAGGTAAATAATGACTTACTCATCATAGGAGGGCAAAAAGCAACAGATATTCTAAAGTTTTTTTTTTTTTTCTGTTAGTACCACAATGGTTTTTAATAATGCTGTCAAGTGTGTGTGTGTGTGTGTGTGTGTGTGTGCGTGTGTGGAGAAGAGGGAGTGCTCCAAAGGAACCTATATCATATTAGTTTCTCTGAACTTCGTAAATTCAAATTAGCCATCTAGTCTAAATTACTTGTTAAGTAAGTCTCAACAGTTAATAGGGACTGATGGATCTACAGAACACTTTATCCTATCTGCAGATAAACATCCAAGGTCTCCAGAGATACTCTGTCTCTCTTGACATTTAATGGATAGTTTAGACTAAGAGCTTGATCTCTGGGCAGAAAAAGTTAGGTGATTTGAATATTATCTGTAAATATTTAACCCATTTTATTTTTAAAATAACTCAGACATAGAATCACTTTTTTTCTAACACAAAAAGCAAAACCACAGGTAGTCAGGGACATTAAAATTGCTGACATTATAGGAAATGATCTCGTACTCAAAAAATCTTCAGAGAAAAATTAAATCACCTTCTTTAAGGTTGATTAATTAACATAGATTAACTTTATTGGTAATACTGAAACAAGCAGGAGCTCGAGTTATGTGCTGGAAATAGACCAGGAACTATCAGTGCATGAAAATAAAGAAGAATTGGTCAGCCTCTTATGTGTTTCAGAGACTATTGTGTCTGCATAGTCATGGACAGTTTCAGATGAAAAGGAAGAAATTAAGTATTGAATGGATTTTTGTATCAGGAACTTTCTCCCACTTTCTCTCTTTTAATACTGTAGAAGTATTTTCTTCTTTAAAAAAAGAAAGAGAGATTCTCTTCAAGGAAAAAGCATAGAGAAAGCTGACAACCAATAAATGAACCAGAAGGTGTGTTTCAACATATATCTTCCTATTTCTTATCTCCACCTTAAACACACTCCTTTTGCAGATTTTTTTCATGAGAGATTTATCTTAAAACATTTCCAAAATAGATGAATTATGTGATCGAAACCATTGATATTTTTGCTTGTGACTTGTTTGCAATTCTATGGAATGTAAGTATTTTATTGAATAAGCCTAATTGTTGTGTTTAGGTGCCAACTCTCTGTAATGCAGTGCAAAGACTTTCAAAGGCAAACTGTAGCTGAGCTGTCAGAAGATAATAAAAACATTTTTGTGTATTGAAAACTGGGGAGGAAAAGGCTTTCTTTTCTCACTTGGCATGTTCTGAAATGCATTTGTAGAAGTCATTGAAGTCTGAGTATTCATGCATGCACACTGAGCTCAAGATCCACAATTAATTCCCGTTTCCACCTCCCCCACAACCAGGGCTATCCGTTGTGTTTGTGCAGCTCAGTATTAGTTGATAGCCTCTATATTGCTTAGTAACCCAAACTACATCTGCAGCTTCTTGCCAGATTACTCAGCTTACTCAACAACAGCCCTATGTGATAAATTGGATACAGAGGAGTGGGCTTTGGCACTGTGCTGGTGCCTGAGACATTGCTTTGCTCCATGTTCAGGGTACCCCATAGACACCCACTATTTGAAAGTGGCACCTAGATGATGATTCAAATACAGAAAGAAGTTGATTGAAAGGCCTCGATGAAATATGTGCTTCAATTGGCCAATTTTTATTTTATACGAACTATAAATAACTTTCTATTTATTACAGCCTATTAACACCTTTAGTCACCAGATTAAATGTGACAGAAGTGTCCTGTGTTTTCTAACCAGTGGCAGTGCTGTCTTACACATCAGAAAGAAGAAACTCAACATCTTTCACACACTCTGACTACTGAATCTTATGTTTTATTCAAAGAATAAAAAATATTGGAAACATTTTAAATCAGTACAGAAGCATAACATCCATATTTATTCCAGGCACCAGGAATATTAAGTTTCTATTGACTTAAAGTTATATTCTTTTCTATAAAAACAGCTTTGATTTATATGCTAGTAAAGTGTATCTTCAGAAACTCTGCCCAAAGACAGAGTTGATCCTAATGTAGCCACATCCATTTTCAGCTTTGCTGAATTTGGCCTTCAAACCATCCACATAAATATCAGTAAAATGCCCCACAAACAAACCTCTGGCTTTAGGGGGAACTGAAAATTGCCTGCTCATGGCAGACCACACAGTTTGTCTTTGTTCCCATACAAACGAGAAATTTATTGACAAAATGATCATGTTTCAGTACAGACAAAAGAAATCCACTTCATCATATTTTATGTCCTTGTTTTTTTTATGGCCAAAGGTCTTGGGAACAGTAATTCTTTATCCAGAAATATAAAGCTGATATAAGATATTTGTCCTTCAGACAGACATCCTCCTTCGACCCATTCTATACAATTTATCTGAGTTGCTATGATGCAAAACACTGGGTTTGCCATAGGTCACACTCCTAAATGGGGAATCTCATTGAAAGTTCTTTGAAGTTAATAGGATTTATTTTCTACTGGATACTGACTCAGACTAATATTCTGGAAGATACTGAGTCTTCATCAGCAAAACTTATTGCAGGATAGGCAAACCTGAGTGGCCTTGCTGTTTCTCATTCTCAGAATCAAGGACATCATCCTGCTGCTGGACAAGTAGCTCCCACTCCCAAAAATGCAGGGACAGTATAACATTTCTGAATTCTCCCTGGGTGGATCAGAATAACTTTGCTCAAGTCTATGGATGTGTATGAGTTATCTAATGTTATTTTGCCCATCTTTTCCATGTGGTTTCCACATGGTGGAAAACAGCTTGCAGAATAGGATGAATAAGTGTCTGTGAATAGGACAAATAAGAGTTATGTGTTTAAGCTCCCTATACAGATGTAGGAGACCTATCTGCTGTAGTCACTAAAGCCTATAGAAGGATTCAGCTGTGTAGTCACTGCATTAGTGTGAATTTACTTGTTTTTTGGCTTCAGTGACGTTAACTAGATTGCCCTTAACTCTAATCAGAGCTTAGCCTACAAAGACCTGTGGGTTGACACCAAAAGTAGGCATTTTGGCTTTTGAGCTACTTCTACTCCTAGCCTAAGATAGTCACCTTGGTGTTTTCTCCAGTAAATAGAGAAACTCCCCTTGATGTTAACTCAATCTGTCTTAAGACGATAGGGATGAATTGGTTCTACTGATTATAAAGGAAACTTAAGCATGGCTTAGCTGAGACAGCTGATATTTAAGAACTGGTGATTAGGAGAGCTGAATCCTAACCCCACACATTTGTGAAAGTTTTGGAAATTGGAGTCATGAGAGCAAGCAAAGCTAAGAAAAGTATGTCCTAATGACAACATCCCGGTCATCCAGTGGCCATTCCGCTTTATCAGAGGGGATTCCACAACAACTTATGAGCGTGTCCATTCACGCCAAGTCAAGTTTACTACAGCTCTATCCCCTAACTTCAAGGAAACTGAAGGCTAGTGTGAATAGCTCTGGCATGGGTCAGGCAGCCACTATATTGCCCCATCCCAGAACATAGTGTGACACTTCTAAGATTTTGTTTCTCTCAGAGACCCCAGGCTCCTGCACCTCCCACCCATGAGGCTGCCTGCTATCTTCTGCTGTGCTGGATGTTGTGGCAGCAGTGATTAATGTTGTGTGGTCAGCCAAATGCAGCACATAAGAGTTGAGATCACTCAAGCAAATCTGCCAGCTCTTGGCATCCAGAAAGTGCCATTTGGGTGCACATAATTTTCCTACTGATTTATCAGTCTGTGTTCTCTAGCTCAGGCTCTAAGGTGTTTTTATGCACTCTTTATCATGTAAAAAAAAAGTCTTTCAGTATATTGTAATGGGAAAGCTTTTCTTCTCTTCTGGTGCATCCTATAAAATCCTAAGGGTCTGATTGACAACAGTGCTGTGCTATTTCTGGCACTTTTCACTAGAACTGTATTATTATATGTGATCAACAAGAAATAAAGGCAATAAATAACTTCTGGCTTATACTTGGCTTCATCAGTGGATAATGTATCAAACATTTTCTGGGAATATATAAATAATATTATAATATTACTGATAGCAAAGAGCTGTTTGTGACTTTAAACACTGCCACAATTGTAAGAATATCTTACAAGTAAATGTTAGGAATGAGTCTTGTGCTTGCTCTCAGACATTTCTGAATATTGCTTAAAAATGAAAATTCTGAGAACAAGTGAAAATTCCATCCTGATATTTAGTTGCTAAATATCCTTGCAATGCTGACACTATTTAAAACAGCAGTGCTCAAGCTTGTACTCTCAGAGTGGTGAAATCACTGGTATAAAAGAGAACAGAATTTTGGCTTGTTGAAGTTTACTTATCTTGGGTAGATTCTCAGTCTCCTCTGCCTTAATAACTTTTACTCCTTTTTTTTTGATAATAAGTATCACAACATCAAAGGATATTTGATAATAAATATCAAAGGAGGAGGAAAAAAAGTCATTTCTTGGCATGGTAGCAAAAAGGTAGTCTTTTCTGAGCTATCTCATTGTAATAAAGTCCTCCTTGCCTTCTGAGTCATTCATAACTTTTACAAAAGTTATCCATTTTCAGGGGGGACTGTGTTCAATTTTAGCAATAGGACTATGTAAAACAAGGGGCCAAATCAAAGCATCAAAGATCTGGAGAGTAAGAGGGATTATGGACACCACTACACATCACAGAGGGTATTATACTCCAATATACCACTAATACAAAAGCACAAACAAATACGTTAACTGAACTGCTCATTCTTTGAGATCATGCTATTCTAGAGTCTTATCGGTCTGCCTGGTGAGAGGTAAGCAGACTCTATCCCATTTCCCAGAGAAGGCTTTTTGCTATGCCTTTAGTGATTTGGTGAATTTAAATTCACCACTTCAGGTGGAGGATAGGATGTCCACATTTGATATCATTTCTTCTGCTTTTCCTATTATTTATCATTTCTGCTTTTCCTCTAGTAGGAAGTAGTTTTGCATTGTGTAGCCAAGTCATGCTGTGTGGGTGAGCTCCAGAGACCTCCTATAGGTAGCTCTCTCACAATCCTTCCACAATCACAGCAAAAGAGATATCTCAGTCTATCTTAGTCTATCTGAAATCTCAGTTTAATGAAGTCCCACTAGCACTTCCTACCCTAAATAGAGAAAAGCCCCTGAAAACTGTTTCACATCTTCATGTTGGATTCCAGAGGCCTATATGTCACAGGTGAATGAATGCCATCTTGTTGTATGTGAAAAGGTAAGCAGCATCCTACAGATCAGTCTTTTACTTAACACTTTTCAGGGGCAATGTGTGTGTAAAATACTGCTTCACTAAGCAACATGAAGCTGAACTGTAAGGGTAGGAAAAATTCAGTTAAACCTTGCATTTTTCTCAAGCTCTTTCAAAGAAAGTGAAGGCCTGGAGCATAGGGAAAAGGAGTTTCCCATTAATGATGGCAATGACAAGCCATTATTGCTGATGAGCTCACTGTGGAAGTGGAGCGAAAGGGCCTGGCTGCTCATCAGTCTGAAGGTGCAAGGCATTAAAGGGGATTAAACCAGTGCAGTCTTTGCCAGCCTAATCCATTTGGCACCAATGAGCTGTAGGGAGGCCTGGATGCTTTGTGCTTATGGCATTTATAAGTAGGCTTAAAAGAAAAGAACTAGTCAGTTTAGTTGCTATGGAGGTTTTTGGTGGTAATTGACTTTTGTGACCCTCTATCCCTCTCTCTCCCCCAATCTTCTCTTTCTTTTTCTTCTTTTTTTTTTTTTTTTTTGGTAATTGCTGATTAGAAACTATACTCCACTCCAGTGTAATGCCCACAAGGCATTACAAAATAAACCTTTATTTTACAGTAAGAAGTCAGAATTTAAGGACAGAAGGAAGTCTTGTCATATACTGAGTATGGTCAGAGCACTGCTATAGCTCTTTGTTTGATATCTGCTAATGCAGGTCCAGCTCCATTAGTTGGTGGAAACACTCCGTGAAGCTCAGTGAGACTGAGATTGGAGCTCTATCACATTCTGCAGTACCCAGAACATAGTATATGACAATCTCAGGACTGCAGCGTTCAGAAGTCCTATGTGTCCCCCAAGGAGCAGCAAGATAGGAAGGTATTTGCATGAGCAGGGGGTTTGGACTAGATGACCTCTGAGGTCCCTTCCAACCTTAAGCATTCTATTTTCCATCGTGATTTAGTTGGTTATGGAGGTATTTTCTGCACTGGCTGCAGGTGACCTGATCCCATTCACATGTCCCCAAAACAAAAGGCTGTTAGTGTTGAAAAAGAAAAATAACCAAAAATTCTGTATAGAAACATGCTTCTCCCAGAAATGAATAGAGGAGGAGCCTCTCTTTAGGTGTTTCACTTATCCCTGGTAGAACTCTCTCTCTCCATTGACTCCATTGAATGATTACATTGACATTACTAGTAGGGGTGCCTTGAGCAGTATTTTAAAAGAGAAATATAAAAGAAATATTTTTTTTTCCAAAGCAATGAAAATTATGTAGTGTTCTAGCTACTGAACAGCAATTGGCTTTAGATCAAATGATTATTGGAGGATTGGATTTTTGGTAATAATTTTTTCTCTGCTTCTTCGCTGCAGAAACCTAAGGGATGGTGCATTTCAAACTCACTGCAGCAAGTAATATGACACGTTGACATTAATCAAGCTGTTGCACAGATCTGAAATTGCCATGACAGTGGGGAAGGGCCTGCAGCAGTATAGTATTTGCTAAAAGCTATTTTTTTAGGGATTATTATTACAGTGACGCTGAAGACTTATCCTCTTTTTACTTTGACTTAGGTGTTTTCGGTCCAAAAAAATTTTTCTGATTAATTTTTAGAAGAATGTAACATGAAGTTACTCCCACACATTACTCCCTGGAAATTGAAACTTCATTTAGAATAAGAATTATTTTTTTAAAAAAAAGCTGTATAAATTTATTTGCTGAGCTAAAGAGAAATATAGCACAGGGGAAAAAAAGAGCCTATTTTATAGAAGAAAGACATTTGAAAGGCCTTTTTTTTTTTACTTTCATAATGACCACTAGGCATGTGAAGATAAGAGATTGTTAGACCAACATCAGTATGTGACAGAGGGGCTGCTCTTCTGTAGCACATCAAGCATGCAATAACTCAACTGAAATTCCCACAGAGGTTAAACAATAGCCTCCTGTTTGGAGCTGCCTCCGGTTCATTTGGTAGAAAATGTATAACCCAAGTTTTATCAGATCCAGCTATAAAGAAGAGGTGCTTAATATTTCCTGTGCTAAGTGGAGTTCTTTGATCCATTATCCTGCTAATTACCGAATGGGTTGACCTCTTCCTGGATTTAACTACTCTTGCCCATTTTTTTCTGGCTCCCTGTATTTGCTTAATTAGACACAGCCATGAATGCTCCCACAGTGTACAGCATCCTGGAGCACTTAGGCTTATTTGTGCAGATCCTCCACCCTCTGAGTAGAGAGTCAGACCTACTCAAGGGCTAGATTCAAAGGCCAGGGAAGTCAAGGGGAGACTTTAAGTCACTCTCAAATGGCCAGGCCCTAGCCCGGTAAACAAAACTCAGCAAGAGCCCACAGAGTGTAACTGGAGCCAGGCCAGCTTGTACGAGAGGAGGATTCGCCCCAAAGCTTTACTGTCTAACCTCCAGTTTATAGAAGCAGTGACTAGGGAAGTTGAGACATAATAGACATAGGAGAGGTAAAATACAGTGCTATATGAGCACTATATACATGACATGCTAAAGAAGAAAAATGTTTCACTATCTTCATGTGATATATGTATGACTTTATAGGGAGATCTTATTTTAGGGTATTTATGCATAATACTCCTTATTTAGGAGTATTTATGTCTACTTTTTAATTTTTT
>JAUBOD010000317.1:328216-344777 GCA_032353885.1 Nothura maculosa | reverse complement strand
GGGGAGCCCAGAACTGCACACAGTACTCTAGGTGCGGCCTCACCAGAGCTGAGTAGAGGGGCAGGATCCCCTCCCTTGACCTGGCTGGCAACATCCTCCTGATGCAGGCCAGGATCCCATTGGCCTTCTTGGCCACAAGGGCACTGCTGACTCATGGTTAACTTGGTGTCAAGCAGGACTCACAAATCCTCATCCGACTAGCTGCTTTCCAGCAGGTCGACCCCTAATCTGTTCCTGTGCCTGGGGTTATTCCTCCCCAGGTGCAGAACCCTGCACTTGTCCTTGTTGAAGCTCCTAAGTTTCCTCTCTGCCCAACTCTCCAGCCTGTCCAGGTCCCTCTGGATGGCAGTACAGTCCTCTGGTGTGGCAACCACTCCATCCAGTCAGTTCAATATCATCAGCAAACCTCTTGAGTTTACTTGCTTTAAGTTTTGCTTTACACGGCTTCACTCACCTCTCTCTTTCAAAGAAAGTTACTGGATATCTAGGTTTTACTTCTGCAGAATGAAAAGGGTTTACTAAAAGCCTTTCATATATTTTCTATCTACTTTGATAGAAAGGCAGAACTCATTCATTCAAAACAAATTTTATTCACAAATATCATAGGACTCTACAATGAACACAAAAACAGCTTGAACAAAATAGAGAGTTAAGATAGGTAATGTATTTTGATTACTTGATTGAAATTAAAATTTTCCATTTTTTTCTGTAGGGCTTGCATGAAGCAATGTCTTTTTCTTTTGAATTTTATGCAATTCTTTTGAATTCTGAAGTATATTTCCAGCTTTGATGGTTAGTGATTAAGAACATAAGAGAGATGATAAAAAGGCAATAAGGTAATGGCACACATCCATACGACATAAATCATAGAAGAAAAGTCTTTGTTCTCTACATTTTCTCCATACGACTGCAATGCTACATTATTCACTCTATTATTTGCATCACTCTCACAATCCAGAGTAACCCTAAGTATTCCTAGAAAAAGAACAGGCATTTGCATACAGTGCCAAATATACACAGTAGTGCACATGCAATGTATTACTGTGGAGTAGATGCATCTCAATCCATTCAGTCTACTTAGGAATAATTTGTAGTTGTAAGACCAGAAAATTCCAGTGAATACTGCACTAAAATGAGGAAAGTTGTAACTGAATTTGATCTTATATTATAATGCTATTCATTATAATTCATTATTATTATAATGACATTTATAGCAAAGATCAAAATCATTTGAAATAAAAATGCTACTTTGATATACATTGCCTTACTTCAGTAAAGGATCTTACCTTGCAGAATGAGGGGACATCCTTTTTAAAAACTGACACAATCAAAAATGCTTTACTTGGTAAATTTCAGATTTGTGATTTTTACCTCGTATATTTGGAACATTAACTTCTTTGTTCAGAAGTAATGTCGGGACCAATATACACACTGCACCATTTAAAGTGGAATTTGCCTTTGGTATGGAAAACATACTTTTCAGAGAATAGGGATGGAATACCAGAAGTATTCCAGTAGTATCCAACAGTGATATGCTGCAACTTTCTCAGCAGCTGGGTGGTTGTTATGGGATATACTTTGCACACTCTATAGGGTGCTAGGACACATTATACATAGGTGTTCACTAAAATCTTCTGATGTCTAGCTCCTGATGAAAGCTGTCTGCAAAACCAAGCCCAGGCAGCGTGTTGGAGAGATCTAGTCTGAGTAGTCCAATACAAAGCCATAGTGAATTAAAGCTTTGTGAAAGACAAGATGCAAAAGCATACAAGTTCATTGTCACTCTTATTTTATTTAGAAGTGTAAACTTACAAAAGGCCAGCTAGTTTGCAACCAGCTTATATCTTTTACATCCCTTATAGTCACTAAATTGATTTCTGTTGGTCTTTCAACATTAGGTATCAGTTCAACATTAGGTATCAGTACAGTTACTTTTGACTGGCTGTTTGATAACTCACTGTAATCTTCTTGCCATGAGTTAAGTAACAATGAATTCCATTGTTATCCTTGTCAAATATTTCAACTAAGAGACAAAGGATTTATTGACCATTAAGGACAATTTTTTCTCTTTTTTTTCTTTAAGATGTCTTCCACATCTAGGTGGAAGAGAGGTGGTAATATCAGATGCGTAGCCTATTCTATTGCTGACTTACCCAAAAGTAGGGAGGGAGTCAGTCTTCAGAGCTGACATTTTTTCATTTTTTGTGATCATTAAAAATGCACGTTATAATGCTTAATTACAAAGTTCTTATTTTCTCTTTCTAATTTCTTTTTAAACATTATGCTCAGAACCATGTTTTCTGGCATCAGCCTATGGACCTCAGAACAGATCGTGTGGTACAATTGCAAGGCAGCTGAGAAAATGTTTGCTAATCATATCATGCTATGAACTTCGGAAGAGTTCTAAAGAATGCAAAGAGTGTTAAGGTTGGGAAGCAATTTTATTTGCCCCTGCAATCTAAATAAAGCAATTATGAAAGATCAAAGCAAGAGCTCCAAGTATCTATTGCAATGCAATACTGTAGTATACATTTGCTTGTCTTTAAATCTTGGTAAGACAGTCTTTGGTTTCCACTTGGGTCTTCTGTTCTCATGCATGGGGTTCATAGGGTTCACCTCCCTATTGTCTCTCACTATTATCAATATGTCATGATATACCTCAGCTGTTGTTGTAGTGTGCATGCTTTTCTTGCCTCCACAATTGCATAAAAATCAAATATCAATGAAAGATATTTATAAACCTGTATCTCTTTTGAAAGCATATGGGTGAGATTTTTACTCTGAAAGGTTTACAGTAAAAATCATACAGATTTGAGAGTATGGATGGCAAAGAACTCAATGGAGGAAAGTTGAGCAACAATTTGAAAGACTTTTGACGTAGCACGAGTGAAGGTTGTTAAGATTGCAGTGGAGATCAGAATGACTGTAAAACATCTATGGGAAGTGTACAAATGTTAAGTTTAAAACAAAAGCATAAGAGATAGAATAGGATTTTGGAGTGGGATACATCTTATGCAACGTTGATCATTTATAGGTGGCATGGCATGTGAAATCTAGGCACGTTGTCTAGATTGATCTTATTCTAAAACAAACACCTAAAGGAGGAAGGGTAAGTCACTCACTCTGTGACTATCTGTTTCTATTGGAAGAGGCAAGGTGTTTAACTGTATCTTAGTGCTTAATTTTGGGGAAGTGAAAAATGGATGAAAGAAATATATCTTGCTTTCAGCCTATAGATACACCTAAATGTAGTGAAGGCTTCTTTTCTCTTCCATAAAAATTAATTCTCTGGACATTCATAAAGTCCTGATTCAACAATATATTCTGGTTTTAGAGAAAGTCATGTGATACCACTGCTTATGTAGGACCATGTTTTAGAGACTGCAGTCATAGAATCCATTTAGCTAATTGTGCGTGTCTGTATCTGATACATTTAATGTCCTAATACAGTCAGTGGACATCTAGTAAATGGAGTGAGATTCGTCCACCCAAATGCAGGCATCTGCTTTAATAGGAATGACTTATATTCATGATGAACTTGATCTCCATTGACCATCAAGAGAACCTGTACAATAGGTTTGGATATTGTCTACCTGCACTGCAGACACCCACATCTGAACAGGACAGATACCACCTTTAACATGTTAACACAGTTTTACTACTTGCAGGAATGTACACAATAAAGAGGAACATTTACAATACCATATAAGCACTTTCTTCTTGAATTGTCAGTTTTCTTATTCCCCAACAACTTCGTTATTTGCTGGTGAGATGAAGTAAAATACCTCTGGAAACAGATGATTTCTTTTTGAAAGTGAAAGGAGGAACTCATCAAAATCAACTAGGAAAATACTTTCTATCTTTACTGAAAGATAAAGATCTAAAGATCTAATTCTGCACAGTGCTACCTCCCAGTTCTCAGGAACTCAACATTTGCTATTCTCTTCAATGAGGTTGTACTTGTTGAATCATTGCCAAGAAGATATTTAACTTAAATTCTCCAAGGGCCTTGTCTTTTAGAGTAAAAGCATCAAGATGCCCACGGCCTGTTCAGTGTAGAGCCTGAATGCCAAACCATTAAATCAAATAAGCTTCAGTGACTTGGAAACTTTGAATAGGAAAACGTTGTTTTGCCCAGGAAATTGGTCCTCCCAATTTATAACTTTGTTAAATATTTAGTAACAAATTAACAATGTGTAATGCCACACTCTTAAACATTCCATTTGAGCTCAGAGATCAGAGAACGGAAAGTTTATTTGAGTCCTACTTGGCAAGATTTGTGCACACATTAATAAAGCCAGTTGATATATTCACAAAGGCATGAAAAGGTTCCTCCTCACACAGGGATACATATTCCATCCATTTTATAATGCCTTTTAATTCTAATTAAATTTTAATTTTCAGAAATATATGACCTAATACCAAAACGTGCTTAAAGTATACTACCAGAAATCCAGACATGAGAAAAAAGACCCTAAAAAAATGAGGTTTAGTTTATCGTCACTTTCAAAAAAATGGTTTTTGATAATTTGAGCAATATATTTTAATTGTTAAAACACATCCATCAGAGACTGTGATAGTAGCATTTTTGGTGTTACACATATTCATTCAAGGATACTCTTGAGTAAAATGGAAAGAAAAAAAGAACTTAAATAAAGTTATCACTCAATCTGTAAATATTTTATTAATTTCCTATTATTATCTTTTATGAATTAATATCTGGTTTATATAGAAGGATGTTCTGTGGGAGTACAGGCAACATACCATATAGACCCCTTTTGGGCCAGCCAAAGCTGTTTCCCACTATCTAGGGGCAGAAGGAACCTGTCTGTCTTTGAGTATATGGGCAGGTGACAGGATCAGGAAAGGTTTCTTCTTCTCTGCTGCAAAAAGCAACCTTCATCTTGGTATTTCCTTACTTATGAATATTTATGTCTTTGCAGATTTATTCTTCCATTAATCTAATGAGAGAAGGAGAAGGGGGAGGAAAATGTTAATGGAAACATCTTAGGTTCTTAGAAAAGGAAACTGATCTCCTTCAGAAAATCCATTATGTAGCATCGCAATGACCCATACGGTTCCTCATCAGAGTCTTTGAATCCATTTGAGTTAATGTAGTACATTTATCAACTTCTGCATAAATCAAGAGGAAGGAAGAGACATATCTTACCTGTAGTTTTAAAGAGGAATGCTGAAGGTCAGGAATTCATAACCAGTTTCAGGCTCTATTTGTTATAGACCCTTCTGACTATGGCCGTATTTTGTTCCTCTTCCTCCTTTATCCAGACAGGATGGAAAACTGTTCTTTCCACACTTTTATTCTGGTCAGCCTCAGATAATATTTGCTCTCCTTTCATCCCTCATCACTTTTCTCTGAAGTCACTTTGTTTCTTCTTCTCTGAAGTCACTTTGTTCTTCTTCAGGAGCAAGACAGTATTCTCACAGTTGTGGTTCCCAAGAGCTCTTAGAAGTCAGGGAATGAAATGTAAAGCAAGCATAGCTCTGTTCATAGTCTTTCAGAAGGCAAGAGCATCGTGCTGTTTCATTTAGGCTAAAGCACACTGAGTGCAAACCATCTCCTGAGACTATACATGGGCACTGTAAACAGCCCCAGGCTCTTGCTACCATGCTTAACCTTGTTGGACTGTGCCTTATCAGTGAGAGAATGGCTGATACTTGGGTATTCCTCAACTTCTTCCCCTTCCCAGTGGACCTTTGATGTGCCCTGATAGCATCTTATAAACCATAAGCCATCTACCAAACGTGTAACCTGTATAGACTTTCTAAAGGATTAAAGTAAAATTCTACCTTGCCCTTTTGAGTATCTTGTTAAATTTCAGGTCCTTCCTTCAAAATATAAATATGATAGATTTTCTTATGGAAGGGCTTCCTAGTCCTTTCCATTCTATATGTGAACCTCTCCTTCCCCTACAAAGCAACATACTTGGAAGATGTTTTTGTAGGCTTCTTTTCTTGGGTTTCATCCTGCCACTCTGTGCACCCCCAAGAAATACCTAGCCTGGAACAAGCATTCAAATCGACTTCGGTTAAAGGTTGTTTTCTATGCTAAGTCATTCGAAGTAACACTAGTAAGAAGGTTGTCTTCTAACAGGAAGGACCTTAACTCCAGGTGTTACTACCACATCTACCTAAAACAAAATAGATAAACATTTATATTATTGTCAATAAACTCAATCCATGGGATTAACAATCCCATATTGGATTAACTCAATTAACATGTATGTGTGAATACATATATTTTCTATTAACTAAAATTAGAGACCATTATTTCCCATATTTAGAATTTACTATTTACTGTAAGATAAATCTTTCTTTTTCTGTGCACAAAAGATCGAAAGAGAGACTCTTTCTCTATTCAGTGAATGACATCCACATCTTGTGACTGTAGGTAATGATTTTCCAAATATGAGTGATCTTTTTTTTGCCAGATATAAAAGTTAAGAAAGGTTTATATTGCCAATATAATTAATTTTTGCATTTAATAAGTTACCCTTATCATATATAAAATCAAGAAAAAAAAGTATTGTCTGGTATTTTGTTGGTCTAAAATGAGAAAAATAAATGAATCACCAAATATATTTGAACTTAAATCTCCAAAAGAGTGGCATGTCTAAGCCAGCATGGCACTTACAATTTCTGTTAAGTAATTTTGGCCAGTCCCTGACTTGTTCCACATCTGAACAAATCTTCAATAAGTCTAGTGAAATCAGTGCTTGTTTTAGAATTATAACTTAATAGGTGAGATCATATTTGGGGCAATTAACTCCTAGAATTCTTTCTTAATTCCTCTGTTGCCAAGAATATTACATATTATCATGACATCATTTAGTGATCCTAATGTTGAAGCTAATGACTGGCACCTTTTAATAAGCTTAATAAGAAATGAGCTCAGCAATTTCTTAGTTTTGGGTGGTAAAATCTGCCATATATATTTTAACAAATGAGAAGCAGAGCCAGTATACTAAAGTCAAGATATAACAACCTGCACATATTGTTGCTGCCAGCACAGCTGGAAAAAAAAATCAGGATTTTATCTGAAAGGAGGGATAAAATGTGGAGGAGAGATCTTTGAATTACAACTGTGACATGGAACCATGACCTTTTAATTTGGGATACCTCAGTTAAAAGAATTAACGTAACTTGAATCTCTCCATAAAAAGACAAGTTGGGCTTTTCCAAGATCAAACCAATGAAGTTAAGACCAGAATAGCTTTCTATAGCTATATGTTCATTTCTAGCTAAAAAAAAACACCAAATACTTGAATAGACATGGAGAGAAATTATTGCAATGGCTAACACAGGCACCTGTCTTAAGTTACTTACTTAGCTTAGAAGCTTTTCTGGAAAAAGAAAAGAAAAAAAAAGATACCCCTTACTTGCCTAAAATGATGCACAGGTTTCTCTTCTGTTAATAAAGAAGGATAAGCACTTTTAAAAACCATTTAATTCCATCCTAAGACACATATTTAAGGCAAGCGGAATGAATTGCCTTCTGGAAGTACCAATCTTCCTCCTTCATTGCAGAAGACCTGAAGTTGATTGCATTCTTAATTCAATCACCTCAAGTATATGTCTATGTTTCAGTGGAATTAATCCTGGTCACAGCATGCTAGTTTGTAGCACAGAGTGATGGGGATATGCTAAAACATATCCCAAAGTACTATTAATGTTTTAATGTGACAAGGTAAACAAATGCCTGTAATGCAGCTGAGAGAATTCATTCTGCCTGATGACAGAGAGGAATGACGATAGGGAAGCTGATGTTGTGCCACCTCTTGAGATTGTCTTATTGCAATAGCACAAGTAACTCTGACCAACTCCCTGCTGCATGACATAGAAGTGTATTAAGAATTAAGACACACTCTTCCACTTTCTTTCTGGTGTTAGGAATCGGGCAAATTCATCAAAGCCCAGCAATGCTGCTCTTGACATTATACATCATACCTGTGCAATGGTGCCACACATCAGAAAGCACCTGCCAGTTCCTTGTCTTCTCCATCTGCTCAGGAAAAAAGGAAGGAAGCTACATACAGAATGATTCCATGAGATAGGATTCCACAAGACAGGATATGGTTAGTCATCTTTCTGTGTTCCTCTGTGTTGCTGGTCCATAGCAACAAAATGAGTCACATGAAATACGTGCAAACTTGACAGCTTCAGGGTTAATGCTTTTAAATATTAAATTTTCATTAACATGTAAACAGGTTATAAACCATCTTAATTAAAACTGTTGAACAACCTGAAAAGACCTGGCTCCAGCTCCAAAAGATGAATATATAGGTCTAAAAAAGGCATTATAAGCTTATAGGATCAGTCAGATGGCTTTCTGAAGGTTGTCTGTTCCCTTTAAAATGGAATAAAAAAGCTCTGAAAGTCTATCTCGGTTCACTGTATCATTGTGTGTGTGTGTGCATATCAAAATGTCTATATCTTAAGGCTGCCTGCAAGCCAGCATGTGTGCATATGAAAAAGAACAGAGCTTCACTCTACTCTAAAGGCACTGATAAGGTTATCAGTCTTCCCATTTATTCTTGTAACTATATGCTGACCTCTCAGTTCTGTACAATCTACACTATTAAACTAGTTTTGAAGTGGATACTCTGGAGTAATAAGTTTTTAAGGAACAACCAAGTTATTTGGTCAAATTTGTTTAACGCACTAAAATACGACATCTCGGATTGCTAAGGTTTTTTCCATCGTATTATGCTCAATGAGAAGTTTCTGTTGGTTTTGCTTGGCTTGCATATGTAAGTGCCATATCTCAATTATGAGCTATAATAGCCATAGTCACTTTTATATTTAAAAGGATATCGACACTCATTTTTTCATTGTAACAGTTGTTCTTGAGCCCTCTGCTGGTCTTTCTGTAACAGGTTTAAAAGCAAAAGAGTGGAAGAAACAAATTGCGTATAAATCTTAACTATGATTCAAATTGTAATCTCATATTACCTCTGATGTAACTCCCATGTCAGAAAACGTGCTGTCTTCTATTAGTTTTAGTAGTTATCCTTAGCCATTTTTTCCTCCTATTTTGAAAACGTATTAATATTTTGTAAGCAAGACTAAGAGCATCATGAACTATTAACACCTGAGGTACCCAATCCTGCTTTCAATCCTCTACTTGCATCTTTCCTGCTATTTCTCCTTTTGCTTCCTCTTGTTGACTCTATGCCATCCTTACGACTGTCTTCCTTGAGCGTTCTAGCGGCTTGGACATATTAATTCCAACTCGGTAGCCTCTCATCCCCTATCTCATGCTTGTCTTTTTTAATCTCTGAAGAGGTGATCTTCCTCAGTGTTCAAAACTATGTTTTTACAGTGCTCATTTTAAGGTCTTGAGAAACTCAGTGTATTTCTAATAAACATGCATCTGTGTGCTCTTTCAAAGGACCATGATTCAATAAAATCTGAATGAGTTATTTCAATTCTTTCTACTTGTTTATAATGTCAAGCATCCTTTGTCATTTCTGGCATTATCAAATCTTAGACCCTGCTAAACTGATCTAGAATACTTTTCTACTATTTCTCTATTCTTCATTGGATCCAAGTAGCCTTGTCCCATGCAGAGTAAGTTATATATGTAGAATATCTCTATATATGTTATATATATGATATTGATTCCTGCATTCAAAAGGTTCCTTTGTGTCCTCCTGACTGCTGGTCTTGGCTGTCTGACTCGAAGACTAATATTGGACTGAGTAAAGAAATGCCTGTACTTCTGTTTCTGAGCTTCTTTCATTAGGTTGTGCTTAAAACTATTAGACAGCTGTGCTGAAATTGTAGCAGAGTTGTTGACTGTCATCATGGTATAACAGTGCAGAACAGAAGGAAGAACAGAACAGCAGTAACATGTAGGAAGAAAAAGAGATGGAGCTGTAGGACAAGGTGGGAGCTCACCAGTTTCTTTATTTTGAAAAGCGGGACTCCTTACAGAGTTTTTATAATAAACCAAGTCAAAAGTAATCAGGTGATAACTGCTGATCTTGTTGTCTCCAAAAATTTCACAAAAAAAAGGGGGAGGGAGGACGAGGGGAGCTTGAGTCTTTGGCCTGAATTTGGCTAATGAATGTTCACCAAGTGACGAGAGTAGGTTTGTTTGGTTTTTGGAGAATACTCATAATCAACACAAGAAAGGGAGATCTTAGATAATATGAAGGACTAGGATTTGAAAGCCTAAAAATGCTCTGTGATTTTATCTTAGATGCTTTTATGTATTATTTCTCCTGGCTGCTGCTCCAAAAAGCTTTTCCAGAGATACTGTGTCACACCGCCACCATCCCAGTGTGTTGTCTTGGGTAGTGTAGTACATTTAAGGTAACACTGGACACCTATTCTTAGATGCTTGAATTACTCTAAAAGTTTCTATCCCACAAGTCTAGGTAAGAAGGAACATGGAGTCAAGATACAAAGTGCTAAATAATTTATTTCCATCACTTTTACTTTATTTTTAATAGTATGCTAGACTTTATATCAGCATTTCCTGAGAGGTCACATATTATCAGTGTGACATATAGCACAAGTATTTTCAAAAGTCTAACAAATAGATAGATACAGCGCTGAGAGACAATTGAGGATGGTCTGAACAGCCATTATTCCCTGCAGAAATGTGTGGCTTGAAGTAAAAGTAGACCACATTCGAGAAGCTGGAGGTGTTTATAGGCATGTGTGCTTGCAAGACAAGGGAAAAAGAAAGGAGTTTGATCTTTTGTCTCCTAATTCCTGCAAGTCTCCTGATGATGCTGGATTGGGGTTCTGAGATTCTTATAGCAATAACATAAACTTTTGCTCAAAATTAAGGCAAGGTAGTGAGGTCTGTGTGGTGGAGAGGTAGGTAGGTATTGATTAGAAATCTGAGGTTCCACAAACAATTCTGTTTTTCAGACTATCATCAGCTCTTTCCTAGACACACCTTTACCTAGGGAAACAAGATGAACTGCATCAACAACCTCATTAACAACCACTGAGGTCACTGAGAAATTTGACATGAGCATGCATATGTTCAGGCTAGTATACAACTAGACAAAAAAAAAAAAAAGTTATGCCTTTCGACCAAATGAGCATTTTGGATGCTCCATGAGAAGGAAGAACAGTAAAACCCTGGGACTACTCCAGGAGCGTCAACGCATTCCCTCCAGCCACAAAACAGGATGTCACTGATAATTGGGATGTAAAGCATGAGTTCAGCAAGGACTTCAAAGATACGTATCTAAAAGCTTTAAATGGCATTTTGGAGCCACATATTTGCACTGAAGCTGAGCATGATCAGGCTACCTGTGTTTATTTTTTTGTATCTCTAGAGCTATTTTCCACGGGGAAGCACTGATATAGTGAAATTAATTTAGAATTTGAAGTTAAAAATAACAAAACTCTACTTCTGAATGAATCTATACCCATGTGCATAGTAAGTTCTGCATATACATAGCATGTAACATTTCATACAAAATAGATTTATTTTATTCTTTATTTTGTTTCCTGTTTAGAAAGCAATTATAGTGAATATGAAATTTTGTAAATGGGAAAGCATATCAATAACTAGAAGTAGCAATAAAAGCCTAGGAAACAATTTAGCCAATGGGAACACAGAAGTCTTGTGCTTTCTGCAAAGTCCATTCAGAGGCTGACCTTGATCCTTTATAAAATAGATTTTTCATTAACTTTTTTTTTTCTTTTTTTCAGAAGGATATACTATTTTAAGAGGAGGAAAAGAACATTCTTTTTCACCATGACTTTGCTTCTTACATAGATAGATGTTCTTTAAAATAGTTCTAAGTAGAAATATGATTTAGCATAGGCAGCCTTCTGTATCTCTGCTGTCTTTCCTGTAGCACTACAAGGCATATCATATAGATCTGTTCTTATTAAAGAGCATTACTGACATTTCAGCATTGCACTGTATCTTTAGGGATCTCTGAGATTTAAGTTGTCCTTCTCTGTGTGCAAAATGTGTGCGTGGTTGCTTGGAGGCAAAGTGGGAGATTTTGATCTTTACTGTCTCTATTTATGATTGACTAGCAGAGATTGCATGATGTCCCCAGGCAATTTCTTTTGTTGGATTAGACAAATAGGTATTTGGCCCAGGTTGAGTTAATCTCCTCCTGGGGCAGGAAGGTGGACTACTTGACCACTTGACATCCTTTTTGGCCCTATTTTTTTTTCCTGTGATCTTATGATTCATTCCTGATAACCATGCCACTGAGCTCTTCACAGGGTAAAGCTCTGGAAAGTGAAGAGGAATAAATACTGAATATGCAAAGGCATTTAGAATCTTAAACATCATTTATTTCTGTGGAAGTTGAGTTCTTAAATACTTCTGTAGACCACACGCCAAGACCAAATTGGAAATCAGTTTATACTGGGCAAATTAATAGAGACACAATTACACAGAAAAGACTTTCTTGTTAGGATCTCTTAGCTCTTCAAAAAGATTTGCAAAACCTCGTCCTAGAGATGTTCATGCCTTACCAAATTAATTATTTGCTCAATATTCTATCAGATACATCTCTAGATAGTCATCATGTCATGATTCATGCAGGTTTTATTGAAACAAAAATTTCATTTTTTAGTGAAGTGTATGTTCTCTCTAAGTTATGTGAATTACCTTTTATAGATGTTTAACTGTCATCATTACTGCCATATCCCACAGCTTGGTTGTCATGAATATTATGTAGGCTAAGGCCACATATGACTCTATTAAGCTCAAATTGCATAAATTCTTGCAGTAAGTATCTATATCTTGTCTCTTATAGTTCTGAATTCATCTCCTACTTCTGAGTAGTTATTTCTTTCTGTAAGTCAAAAATGTAATCCTTTTAGGAACCTAAGGAGAGGTCATCACATGCTTCTTCTTATTAGATTATTTTCCAAGAAATATATCAGATTTGGGATGGTTTTCTGCATATTTTCAAACAAAGTTTCTTACTTTTATTTAATATTTACCAATAATTTCCACTCCTTACTGACATTTGTCTTTTGTTCTCTGTAAATGTGTTTTTTATTTCAGTTCTTTTTCCCAAATGTTAGTCAATATATTGCTCTTTCAGTACTTCCCTATACTCTATAATTCCAGTTATCAGAATTAGAATTTTCTTTCTTTTGTCATTTTTATTTTGGCAAAATGATGCCACAGTTTTCAAAAAGATGGAAAATCTGAAATATCTGGCCATCCAATTACAAGTGGATGAATAAAATCTGAAGAAGAGGGGGAAAAATAAAAAGTATTCTTGAACTCAGTAAGAAAGGCTGCAGTGTGCTGGGATCTTAGGGACAAAGAATATATGTGTATGCAGCACCATTCCTTAATCCTAGATTAAGGAGCTGATTACCTCAGAAAGAAAAGGTTTGTTTTTTTGCACTGCAAAACAAGTGTAGTATGAGATCCTACATGACAACAGATTACTCTGACCCCCATATCTTGAAGCCTTTGCTCTTAGTCAGACTTATTCTGTGTCCTGTGTCTCTTGTGGATTGGCATAAATGGATTAAAATTATATATATGTAGATATATATATATATATTGCTCATAGAAATTCTTTGAGAACAAATTTAACGTAGTACTTTCCTACAACACCCTGGGACTAAAGAATGTTTTAATTTGAAGTAGAAATCTTGAGGTTTGACTAGGTCTTTGGAAGTTTCTCTTGCAATCAGTCTGCTTATTGACCCACTATGGAGTTGGTGATGATGTAACTGTACAGTTTTACAGTATCTCTTCTATTCCTTTGTATTTTTTTTCTTCATTATAGGTAAGAAAAATTAAGACAGTCCTTTCTCAAATAATCTCTTTACATATTCAGTTTTTCCCTGAGACATGACGTTTTTCTGTTTCAAGCTCCCTTTAACAATGATGCTAAGTCTCTGTGTTGTCTCCAAGTATATATAAATTACAGTCAATGAAATAGGTCAGAAATTGCCAAGCAATCTATAATTCCAGTAACATTAAAGCTGTAGAACCAGGTAAAGATTATTGTCTAAATTACTTTAGAAGAACAATAAATCATTTTCTTTTAAGTTCTACATTAATAATTTGTAGTTTTATTGTACAATAATTTGTAGTTTTCAGTCCATAACCTAACAACTCCCCTAAAGTATAATGCAATTTGCAAAGCAGGAATACTCACAAATAAGCATAGAGGAAAGACAATCTTCTGACAAATGACAGGATGTAATCTCAAAGTAGTTTCAGTAATACTGTAGATAAGTTTAGCAGGGACCATTGTACTCTTATATATGGCAAGATAGCCTTTCAAAAAGCATCCTAGTTAAACTAGACAGACAAGCTTCAGCTCTGCCATTTAAGTTATTATGTTCTTTCTGTTAATTAAGCCCATTATTTACAGTTTGTTAAATTTCCTTTCATTACATTATTCATTGTTGATCTAAAAAGGATACTATTAAGGCTGACATACCTTTTGCTTTCATTCTAACAGACGAGTTAGGTTTGCTAAACTACATGGCTATGTAAACACCAGAAATCAGGCAACACAATTAACCTGCTTCACTTTTGTACAGTCTCTGAGTTTATTTGGTTAAGGTATAATAAAATGGAATAGATATATCTACAAACATGAAGTGGGCGAAATATCACATTCAGTCATCATACCTCAAATCATGACTGTTAAAAAAAATGGAAGAATAACAATGATATGAAGTGTACTGTGGTGCAATAAAAGAAATGTAGCTTTCTAAACTTATTCTGTGAAATTCACCACTGATTTGTTTCTCTTGAGAAATATTTGCTGTGATTACTGCAATTTCTGTGCTCCTCAGAGACTTTCAAATTTTACCCATCTTCAAAGGTCAAGTGCTATTTTTCCCATTTTATAGCAGATAGCAGAATATTAATAACTTTAGACACATAATAACTAGGCATCTGATGTAAAAATTAGGCATCTGATGTAAGTGATATTGTTAAACTCTCCACTGTAAATAACTGAACACAGCTAAAGGGTAATGCAGTCCAAAGGTCACTGATCCCATCTTTAAGCTGGAAGGGATCCTCTTTTAGTGTTGGCTGCCTATTTTCAATCCCAATGCTGCATATGGCCTTGTCACCCACTTCTACTGTTGTCAGTAGAGATAGAGATGCTTTCAGAGCATTGCTATCTTCTTCTTAAGTAGACATCTAAGGTGGAACAGATGAATCATAATTGAAAACACTTTTTCTTGCCATTGATAATGAAAGGATCCTGGATCAATGAGCACAGAAGTAAGCATCTTGACTGTAGGCCTCTGAAGGTGACATGAGGGGTTTCCATTCCCTTCAGGTTTAAAAGGGAAGGGTTTAAATGGTTTAAAATCTGCCTGACTACAAAAGCCTAGGCTCCATCTCTATGGTGGTCCGAGTTGGGAATGCTATCCACCAGTTTATTTGCAAGTATCACCTGATTTATCTCTTCCAAATAGGTAAACAAAAAATTTTGTTTCATCTTCATGACCTGTCACATCCTCTATTCTTGACTTTATATAAAATCAATAACAACAATAAAGTCAGAGTTCTAGAGTGAAGAGAGATCTGTAGGTTTGGGGTTTTTTTTTTTTATTCTGTATATATGTTCTGGGATATTTCTTCATTTGTTTGGGGGCTGTATTTTTATTTCATTACTTCTATCATTATACTATATTCTGGGCTGACTAGTTGCAGGTCTAAGAAAGATTAGGTTTGCCAATCAGGTTTGCATCTCAGCTTAAAAGTTCATAGCTGAAAATAGGAACTCTTAGTGTGACCAGGAAAAAAAAGAGCAGAAATATAAGAAAAGTCTGTGCACCAGAGAGCTAGGATTAAAAAATACAATAGATTGAAGATATAGAATAGGTGAATATACAAAGTATGATCGAAGGAATTCAATTTTCAAAAATCTGAAATATAACATTAGATTAAATAATGCAATTTTTGAAGCGCTTAAATGGCTTTTGAGCTGAGAATGACCACTTAGGGTATGTATGGTGTTGATTGGTACAATGTTCATCTGACTACAAATACTTACTTAGCTATCTAAGGCAACTTGCAGGATGTCTACAGATGCTGTTATATAGCCCAGAGGGAATCTTGCTTTACCTGCCTAACTGCACATGTATATGCAAGAGAAATGTTTATGGTGGATCAGGTACTGGAGACCTCTGACCCTATCCCTCCTTATTTGGTAGATGTATGCTTGCTAACTGAACGGTTAATGGGAAAGTACTTTTTTTTTTTTTTTTACATAGTTTTTTTAGAGCTAACTAATTTTAAGAGCGGGGAACAGAGCAGCACCTTTTGTGTATTCTGTCTGTAAGTGGTCCAGAAGCAGACATTCATTAAAAAATATTGTTTGCTTTCTCTATGAAGTGCCTATTGGCCAAGCACAGCCCTTGTAAGGCACCTTTGATTTCAGCAGACTTGTGTCAGGGATGAATTTGGCTTTCCAAGTCACATAACACTGGGACATCACAATAGTTGGCAGTATTTTGAAACTGATCGTTAACTTTTCTTTACATCCTTGTAAACAAGCCCCTCAGAGATCTCAAAGGTCACAGTATTAGCCTTTGAACGTGCTGCAACATC